>KK899886.1:58299-93819 GCA_000696445.1 Aquilaria agallochum | reverse complement strand
GATGAAGTTTTAATTTAATTATTATTGCATAGCCAGGACAACGCATGCATATCTCTTATGCAGGGTAGGCTAAGTAACTAGTTGCATGTAATGATTTAAGGCATTTTACAAGTAATAACTAGCCAACTGTAACTTAAGTGGGATCATAGTTCCCTAGAGCCTACCAGTGTTAGCAATTCAGGGCACTGGGGCCCTGTTCCGCCACAACCCCTCACCAAAACTCTCTTTCTCCCTTCAGAAATCCTTCCCTCAATCTTGCTGCCGTCGAGGTTGCCACCATTGCCACCATGTCCGCCACCACCAGATCATCCGTTAGTACTTGCATCTATATAAGTGTCAAAGACAAAGATGCAAAGTGTCTAAAGTAATTGGAAAAAGTGTGTAAACAACTATGTATAAATGTCCAAAATAATATGTAGACTATTTATTCTTTTAAATAATATGCAAACTATTTGTTCTCTACCAAAATGATATGTAAACATGCAAAAGTGTTTGAATAGATATGTTTAAGCATCTACAGAAATATGTTAAAGTGTATGAGAAATATGCAAATAATTTATTATCTTTAAAAATGAAAGTGTTTAAATCAATATGCAAAAGCATCGAAATGAATAAGTAAAACTATCTAAATATGACATGTAAAAGTGTATTAATAAATATGTTAAAGTATTTACAACAATATATCAAAATGATTGAAGTAATATACAAATAATTGATCTTCAAAAAGTGAGAGTATCTGAAGTAATAAATGAAAGTGTCTAGACAAATATAAAAAAATATCTGAGTTAAAATGTAAAAGTGACTATAACAATGTGAAAAAAAGTTGTTAGCTTAAAATTTAAAAGTGTCTAAAAAAATTTCTAAATAAATATATAAAACTGTTGTAAGAAATATTCTTTGAGTATTATAAGTAAATCAGCTCCCTAAGAAAAAAAAAAAGAAGCAAACTAGCACACAAAATCACCAAAACCACTTTGACTTGAACCGTAGAGCACACTAACTTCAGTAGCGCATTTAACGGGGGAGACAATTACGAATAGGAGGCGATCAATGGTGAAGATTGGGAAAATGGATGAGACACAGGTGATTGACGATGTGTTTCGGTGATTCGGAGATTGGATCGACAATGTGATTCGGCAACTCAAAGATTTAGAGATTGATTAGATATATATGCATCTAAAATTTTCCCATGGTTTCTAATTATTTCATGCTACAAGAAGGATTGATGAGTATGATGATTTCAGTAATCAACGAACATCTTTTTCATCCTCTTTCGAGATAAAAAATCATTTATTAGCCAACTCTTGCTCTTCATCCTTTCTCCAGCATCATGAAACCAGTTCATCTAATAACCTGCCATTCTCTTGCTAGTCCATAACAACTGTTGGAGCTCTTCGTGTTCATCAACAAGTGTATGATAAACACATCTAAATTTGATTTTTTCACTTTACACTTTCACTTTATTTCGTACATTGTGTTAGTTTCTATAATTAGATGTTTCCACTCAATATCTTGACCTGGGAAACTATGACCAACAATCCCTATACAGCTATGCATTACTTTCACGCATATTTGAGTTCAAAATATGTATCCCCACTAGTTGGTGTTCAAGAAGAAGCTCAAATTGTTTACTCTCTAGAGTATTTTAACACTTTAAATTTCAGTGGATTTTAACAAGAATAGTTTGACCTCAAAATTGGAGGACCTGTTATGTTATAGAATAGAATACAAATGATAATCACATAAATGTTGGCAAAAGTTTAGAAGTTCAAATGGTTATAATGGCAAGAATTAGTGGAAGAGTTCATATTCCATGCATATCACTGTCTCACAAAGATCTTAAATTTCCTTTATCTTCAAAAGAATGCAGTTTCGAATCAAACTTTGCTATGCAATGACAATTAATTAGAGTTATGAGCAATCTTTGACTAAAATTGGAATTTACTTGCCGGAGCCAATCTTTGGTCATGGACAATTATATGTTGCTTTATCAAGAGTAACATCATGTCATGGTCTGATAATTTTGGTTAAGCAATTAGAGGATCAACCACTAGATTTTACAAAAAATATTGTATACATAGATTTCTTTACAAAAATTTTATTTGGTTCAGGTTTATAACATACTCTTAAATCTTCCATCCATTTGCATATCTGTACTTCTCTTGAGTCCCTATATCATTAGCTTAGTATCACACCTTATACTTACGACACTAGCAATAATATTGGTTGTTTTCAGGATGACAGATTGCTGATCTCAAGCCAAAAGATGAGAATGGTAAGTTCCTGTATATAGAAAATGGTGCATTAGAATGCAAATGACCTAAACCCCATTAATTATGGTTGCATCTTGCTTGACAAATAGGTAATTTGTTTGTTGGATTTGTTCTAATCAATTAACTTACACCTAGTTCATTTTAACTTAAGTCAATTGACTACAAAATGACTTTTTTTTATTCTTAAATTTTTTTAGCTGGAACTAGTTTTAATTAAAAGTCTTTATTATGTAGCTGCAATAATTCATTAAAAATAAAAATTTTGTAAACTTAGTAAATTTTTATCAATTTTTCTAGTTTAAGGCATTATAAAAGAAAAATTCATAAAAATCTGACAACATCATGAAAATTTACGTTCAAATAGATTATTGTATATATATAATATTGACTTTCAAATAAAATTGATTTTAGGCAAAAAATTTGTAAAACTAAAAATAAGTCAGTTGACTTAAATTAAAACGAATTGGCTTTTAGAATTTTGATGATAACAAAACATTTATGAAAGACTAATATGTTTATTTTTAGTGTGCAAGGTATTTAGAAAAATTTACATGTCTTTTGGATGATGTTCATTGTTTCCTAAGTTGTTTGAAATGTTTCTCAAGTTGTTTGAAGTGCTTCTCAATTTATTTGAAGTGTTCTAAGTGTTGCTTGAAAAAAGAAGAAATTCAACGGAAGAAATCAACATTAAAATTTAGAAGTTTTGAAGTTAAAAAATTCTAGAGGTGCCATTTCAGCAAGGTGAAAACTTTCAACCTATTAAAACTAGAGCCGTTTTTCAAGTCCAAGTCATTCTTGGTTCTAGAACAGAAAAAAACTCAAGTGAAAATTTTTCAACCAAGTAAAAGCTTCAGTGCAAACCTCCACATGATTTTTCAGTTGAAAAAATCTTTAAAAATTTAGTTTAAACAACTTAGCAAGCTATGTGGACCATATGTTGACATGTAATTTAGGAGCAATCTTGTCGTTGAAGTTTAAACCTTGGGTAATAATACAAGACTAAAATTTCAACCGAGTGAAATTTTTTTACCCAAGTAAAACTAGGCGTCAAAATCATTTTTCTATCAAATTTGACAGAAATGGTCATCTGTCTTCTTGGAGTCTTTTCTATCATTCCCAATAGCTTTTTAATGTCTTTTTAGCCCCTAAAGGAGCATAAAAACAAGGAGAAATAGCTTGGAGACAACTCTTTGCAATTAGAAGTAAGAATTCAACATCAAATTCAAGAGAAAGAACTTATATTGAGAAAATTATTAGTGTTCTTATACTTTCACTTGTATATCTAGTAAGAGTGCTATTGTGTGAGCTTGTGATCTAGTAAGCACTTCAAGTCTTAGAATCTTTTAAGTGAAGATTGGTTTCTAGAGAGCCTTTAAGAAAACTAAGGAGTAGTTTCTAGTGAGTCCTGAAGAAAACTAGAGAGTGGATTCTAGTTAGCATTGAAGAGAACTAGAGATTGGTTGGTTGTGAACCTTGAAGAAAACACCATTGCAATCTTGATCAAAAGATAGAAGAGGAATTCTCAAGTGGGCAAACTTGAGGAGGGAACGTAGATTTCGGTTGGTAGAGTTGAATATCTATAAATCACGGTGCACTCTTTTCTTTATCCTCATTTATTTACTTGCTTTATTTGTGTGTAGCATTACTTGATTTGTTCTTCATCTTTGGTTGAGTGAATTTGGTTGTAAAATTTTGTTTTTGCCAAATTTTTTTAAAGCAACCAATTCACCCCCTCTTGGTTGCACTTTGGCCAACATTATTAACTTCCTAGTGGCTACCTCTCTTGCTCTTGCATATTATATTTACAATCATACTTATCATTTTTATACATGCGTTGCTACATCAACCATATATTAGACATAATAGTGTTAACTTTCGATATCATATGTTAATTCTTGTCTGCAACCTATATACTGCTCACATTTAGAAGATAAAAAAAAATGCTTTTAGCATATTTCAATATATCAAACAAATTAGTTCAATATAACTTCAGTCATTCCATTGATTTCTTTAGGGTGATGCTATACATGCTACAAGGAATTGTGTTAACGAGCAATACTTTTGACACCTAACTCAAGTTGAACACATGTTACAGAATATTAGTCTTAATATGTGTTCCCTAAAAAAAACCTATGAGATTGTTCCACATGAGATTATGGTAGAGTTTAACGGAGTAACCAAATTTTAGCTAGTCCTAGAGGATGGCTTCCCATTCGACAGATTCTACTTCATACACTACAATCAACTTATGCAGCGAATCAACAACCATATCCAGCTCTCGATAACATCCATCATAACTATTAAACTACAGTCTAGTTTGGTAACATCACATTAGTATCAAAACTGATATCTGTTCAAGATTAGAATATATTTCACTCATTTTCTATAAAACTTAAACAACAAATTATGCAATGCAAATATCATATATAGCTTATAATCCACTTATGCCAACACCCCTCTACTGATATACAAAATCAGCCTTTTGAAGACAATGAGAAGGAAAAGATTAGGAATATAATCATTATAGTTGACCACATCAAGCAAAACCCATAAAGATACAAGGTACATCTTCATCACTAATACCTCCCTATAATACAAATGATTTTCAATAATAATCATTCACTCTTTAACTATTTTCCCATATTCACTTAGATTCACATGTGGATCATCAATTAATAACCAAGGTCAATGAACAAAGAGACTGGTACTTCTCGGGCTATAAGCAGTGCCCATTAAAACTCAAACCGAAATGTGACAAACACCTTAAAAATGATTCATGTCAACTATGCATGAGCACAATGCCTGTGTAAAAGCAAATAATAAGGGTTCTTCGTTATGCAAACCAGAACATATTCCATATTAGGAATGCATCGGACTATTCCATATGTAAATGTTGTATAATAGCATGCACCCTTGAAATTATTCAGCTATGCCTTCACTGACATAAATATCATGAGCAGGAACCCTTGTGCCGTATGGGCACCATAGATCTTTTTTGTTAGACTAAGGCAAAAGTTGCTTGTTCATTTCTCTGTCAAAACTATAAAACTTATTTGTTAAAGAAAAATAATTCTGAAATAGGGTTTAAAGTAAATAATGATCACAATAAGCTAAATAGTTTTCCGTATGCAATATCATTTTCTTGCTTATAAATTAGTTATGCGACATAATGGCTACTTGGGTAAGATGTTAAAGGGGCACCTCAGATGATATTTTAATAATTGGAAGATAAAAGTTTGTTCCAAATATTGCAAGAAACAAGGTTTAGAGTTGAACTCTTGATGATTGACAATAGGTGATGGGTAATAACTAATAACTAGGCACATAATATAGGGAATACTTGAACAAGTGATAAAACCTATCATCCTTCATGCAACTAATAGTCACCAAGGTTGTTTATCAAGGCTTCTGCAACCTTTTGACCCAAAGAAATTCAATGTGATAAATGGGGATAGTACATGTATATAAAATGGAACCTTATTTCTCTAGAATGCACAACATGGTATTCATATCTCGGAATGAAAAATGTGATCTAGGCTTGGACCTTAGCATCATAAGGACTGTATCTCTAAGAGTTTTAAAGCAATATAGACTTTTAAGTGCTCCGACCTGCACTATATAGAACAACCATATAAAATTCCTCATAATACAACATTATAATGAGTTATATTATGTGTTGAGGGAGTTACCTAAGGAGACTTTGATTTGTTCGGTATTCTGAAAAAAGGCCAAGGCACTATTGTAGAAACGGCTCATCAAATTCTTAGGAGTGGCAGGTTAGGTTTGCTTGTGCCTTTTTTGATATTTAAAAGGTTAAGTTTATTCAAGGAAAAAAAAATGTTGTTTTTTATAAGGATTTGTTTTGGCCCTTGGTTCTTCTTCTAACTGGAGATAGCTTGCTGATTAAAAAAATGAGAGGTCTCTATGTTGAATGAGATAGCCCTTAAGGTAGCTTTCAAATGAATAAATCACAAAAACTAGCATATATGAAGATTAATACGAGATATGTAGTCTATATATGGGTACAAGTTTAAAAACTTACGTACTAAACTGACCCGCCATAAGAATGTTGCATGGATCGTTATGTGAATGCCATAAACAGTTTTCATAGTGATCATGATATGTGTAGTCTTTTGACTTGAGGTTATTAAAGTTCTCTATATGTAAGTTACATACTTTGATACTACACCTTGTTGCTTGTAGTAGAGTGAACATAAAGGTTGTCATTGAATGTGTCATATATCATATAGAGGGATTTGTATGATCAAAATGAGATCTGTCTTTCTTATGTAATGAGAGTGATTTCTTCGGGCCCCTTGATTAAGTGAGACTGAGGAAATGCATAACCATGCTCGAATGAGTTGATGTAGGATATCAATTTCATCAGTTTTAATTAGTCTACTCAGGAATCAATAAACTATAGATTAGGCTATACAAGAGTGACAAGTTTCATATCTTGTACTCAGTCTTGATATCTTGGACAAAGCGACAAAGACATACACAGGTGATGATCATAGCTGTTTAGTTAAGTCACTAACTATCTTGTCACTTGGATAACAATGATGTATTGTTAAACACCACTCATTGTTTATGATCATAAATGTGATTTATGATCACTGCCAATGTGATAAGAGCCTATGGGGTCACACATTTAGAACCAATTATATTATTTGAGTACATGAGCTAAATTGTTTGGTTATGGTTTCATGGTAATTTCAGATTAATTATTAGCCCAAAAGTTGAGCATATTGTTGAACCCGAAATTAAGCCTAATTGGATTAAAGTTATGAAACCTACTTGGCTTGGGAGTTGCACATCACTATATATAGGGATATATAGTATGGTTTCGTAGAAAGCCTTTCTAGATTAAGTCAGGAGGGTTCTAAAATTCCAGCCTCACTACCTTATTGTTTTTTTTTTTAGGATTCAACTTAGCACTGTGAGAGTAAGAAGAATGCTTCTTTTAGAACGTGGAGTAGATGTAGTGATTCAACTGATTCGTGTGAATACCTTAGAGAGCTTAAACACGTCAACTGTTCAGATTTTGTGATTTGACTCAACAGTTGAGTGAAAGATCTCAGGTACAAAAAATTTTCAAACACCCAATTTACCCTATTTCACAACGATTTTGAAGTAATTTCAGTTAATTTTCACTATACTGTTTTGGCTCCCGAAAACCCTACATAAATAATCGTCATTTCCTGGCCTAAACTTGGCCTGAAATAAGTATCCAACCTGAACTGACCCAAACCTGAAAATATTAGGTTAGGTCAGTTTAACCCGCCACCTACCACCACTTTTGCAAACTCTTTTCCTCTATTGCTTCATCTCCACTCCCTTTCTGTTATATTCTCCTCCATCATCTTCGATCCTCTTTATTGATTGATGATGATTAGAAGTAGTGAAGCCCATGGACAAAGACCATTAGAATGAATAATGACTATTCTTCCCGAACATTCTAAAGATGACTACTAACTAGGGGAGCCGTGACTACGAGGGGCAAAGTTGAAGCCAGAAGCTTGGAAGCATAATTGTAGAAGCATGGGGTAAGGGAGGTATGGTTGGGTGGTGCCTGGTGAGGGTAGGGTGACAGAGGGTAGGCCAACTGGCAAGGGAGGGCAAGGCTGAAAGGAGTAGGTGAGCCCTTGAGGTCGTGATTGTGTGTTAACTAAGAGGGGGGTATTGGGTTAGGTTACGGTTAAGCTAGGGATGGTCTATAGGTCGGGTTGGGCTAAGAAAGTTTGTGGGTTGAATTGGGCTTAGGTAAGGGTGGGTCTTAAATTTCCGGTTAAATTAAGTTGATTTGGGTTGGGCTCACACCAACTTGTTTTTTGCTTTTTTAACATGGGTCATATTTGAGTCAACTTGAATCCCTCTTATTTCATATATTGACCAATCCTAACTTGACATATATAGAGCAAAGTTTCGAGTTAGGTTTAATTGTTTTCCCTTAACATAGAGTGACCAATTTGACCCATATAAAAATATCCGTGATATATTTGAGTTGGAAAAACAGTGGCTGCCGATTTGGTCCAAGTCACAAACAATGATGCTTTTTGTGTTATCAAGCGCTTTTATTGTTCCTTGGAGCCACTTGTTTCAAGCCTTCTGCAAACTTTCTCCTGAGTTGCAAAGACTAAAATGGGCTCACTGGCGCCATTTAAGAAAAAAGGGCTCACGGTGCATCCACCGGGTAAGCCGCGGACTGCTGGCTGTGAGTTAGTAGATGATGCACTTGGCCGTAAACTCTGCCGTCCGCCCGATCGGCGAGCTCCATGCATCGATTTGCACTAACCATAGCTATTGAGTGTGTGATGATTCATCCCAATGGCTTTGAAATTGAAAGCAAAATTACTGGTGAGTTCCAGTTTAATTGCCCGCCAGTCCCTGAATATGTTGGCCGAATCGAGTTGTAGACATGTCAGATGGAGATGGCTTTTCCTGAGCGAATTGCACGAAAATTTGAGAAATTTTCACTCTTTTTCGTCTGGGCTCAACCGACAGGGACTGTGTTGGGAAGGGTCCTCCAATGTTGTTCTGTTGGGAAAGCTTGAAAATGCTCTCAAGGAGCACAAGGTGGACGAAGCGTGGGTGACCTTTGATGATTTCAGAA
Organism: Aquilaria agallochum; assembly: GCA_000696445.1. NCBI lineage: Eukaryota > Viridiplantae > Streptophyta > Magnoliopsida > Malvales > Thymelaeaceae > Aquilaria > Aquilaria agallochum. Next base: position 84,933 of record KK899886.1, on the reverse strand, counting down.
GACTCTATGGTCTCCCCAAGAGTTCTGTTGTGGGTAAGTTTCTTACTGAACTCTCTTATTCATCAAACGCTCGTTGGTTGCAGAAAGCGTATGAATTGGCTATTCTGATTTTGAAAAAGAACCCAGGTTTTGTTCAGCCCGATGTATTTTCTAAGGTGGCTTTGTCGTTAGCTAGGGCTCAGATGCCCGTTCAGGTCTCAGTGATCATTAGGTTGTTGTTGGAGAGAGACAAGTTGCCGCCTTTGAATGTGTTCTGCTTATTGTTTTTGTATATGGTGAAGACAGATGTAGGTACATGTGTTGCATCCAATGTATTGATCCAGATTTGCGAGCGTTTCATGCATTTGTATCTGCAGAAAAAGGAGCATGCCATGCTGCTAAAACCTGATACCTTGATGTTTAACCTTGTGCTTGATGGTTGTGTAAGGTTTGGGCTGTCTCTTAAAGGGCAGCTGATCATGGAATTGATGGCAGAGACTGGAGTTGTTGCTGATGCACACTCAATTGTTATGTTTGCACAGATCCATGAAATGAATGGTCAGAGAGATGAAATGAAGAAGTTGAGAGGTTACATAGATCGTGTGTCAGCCCCATTTTTGTCTCACTACCTTAAGTTCTATGATAGTTTGCTGGCCTTGCACTTCGAGTTTGACGACATTGATGCAGCTGCTGGGCTTTTGCTGGACATGCTTAGATGCAGGGAGCCTCTCCCTGATGGAATACCGAACGGAAGCTCCCAAAAGCATTTTCTTGTTCCAATTGGGTCTCAGAATATCAGGAATGGACTGAAGACAAGGATTGCACCTGAGCTGATTCAGAAGGATTCATTCCTGAAAGCTGAATGTAAATCAGAACTTATTACTTTTAGTGATGGAAAAGTTTTGCCTAATGATCGAGCTTTGGCTAAGCTCATCAACGGATACAAGAAGCAGCAGAATATAAGCAAACTTTCAAATTTTTTGGTCACCTTGAAACAGGAGTTTCCTTCTTCTCCGAGGGATGGCGTATATTCAGATGTAATTAAAACTTGCATTGGTTTATGTTGGCTGGAGACTGCTCATGATATTTTGGATGATATGGAACTGGCTGGCATTAGGATGGACTGCGGTACATATATGACATTGTTAGCAGCATACTACAATAATAATATGTCTAAGGAGGGAAGTGCTCTGCTGAAACAGATGAGGAAGGCTGGATTTTCTGTAGGTTCTTCCAGTGGTATTATCAACTCTTCGTGCATTTCAGAAGTAGCAGATAGCAATTCTCAGAATTTAAGTGAACTGCTTTCTGTTAGTCAACCTGGTCTACTGGAATCTCTGGCTCAAGAAGTAAATGAGGGACAGAAATTGATTCCGGCTACTGTATGTGAGTTGAATTCCTCTATTTACTTCTTTTGCAAAGCCAAAATGGTAGGTGATGCTTTGAGGACATACCGTTGCATTCAGGAGAGCGGAATCCTACCCACAGTGCATACATTTGCTCACTTAGTACATGGGTATTCTTCTTAAAAAATGTTTCGTGATATAACGTTCTTATGGGGTGACATTAAGAGATATATTCATGGACGGAGTTTGGCAGTAACTTCTGATCTATACGAGTTTTTTTTATTAAACTTTCTCCGAGGTGGTTACTTTGAGAGAGTAATGGAGGTGATTGGTTATATGGAAGCAAGCAGCATGTATGTTGATAGATCAATGTACAAAAGTGAGTTCTTAAAGCTCCATAGAAATCTTTACAGGAACTTAAAAGCATCAGAGGCTTTATCTGATATTCAAAGGCAGAGGCTAGGCCACGTCCAGGCATTTAGAAACTGGGCTGGGATTTGAGCCAATGCAAGTGCCATTGGAATTTCAAAGTGCATTGTATTGTGATCAATGATATGGCCATTGAATTTCAAGGTATGATTACATGGCTGAGTATATCCCACCCCCGGTCACAAGCAGCGCTGCCCGCTGCGCATGTCTGGAAAAATAAAGGCATATTGGCTCGCCTCAAACACAAGGTGCCCCTTGAAAGACTTCCATTCTTGCTTGCTCATTTGCCAACACAGATTCAATTGCTTAAGGCAGGCTCTATGCTAATCTACCTTTGAATTTATTTGTGTCTCTTCATTATTTTTCTGTAATGAATTTTATTGGACCATTTATGATTCTCCTGTACTTCCTTTCATTGTCCTTTTGTGTTTAACAAGTTCTATTCCTGTTTTTGTTTGTTACCTCTTTTTCGTGATTTTGTTGTTCTGTTAGATGTACTTATTGTTCAACATGGATTCTGTTGTTGTTTTTCTTATTCACTTGTTCTTCCTTTTTGTTGTCTTTAAACTTTGTTATATGTCTCTTTTATTTTATTTGATCTGTCTCTTTTCTGGTATTTTTGTTAGCTTTGATTTAAGCCTTATGTTTATGATTTGCGGGGTCATCTTTCTTTCTGCCATTTCACCCTGGGCCTCAGTTGCTGCTCACCTTGTATTTGTTGGCTGTTTTACTCAGCTGATCTGTTAGAGGTGAATGCATCTTTGCTTACAAATGTTTTTTTGTTGTTGGTTTTATCCTTTTCTATTCTCTTCTTACATTGTTTATTGTTCAAATATATCATTAATTGTATCCTATTGGTTAAGTGTTTGTATCTTTGTTTTACATGTTCATTACATGAGTATAATTCAATTTCCTTTCCTCAGGTACTATGTGGTTGTGTTGGTGCTCTGTGGTTGTTCAAGTTTCTGAAGGATTTTCTGAGTAAGTCCATGCTTTTCATTTTAGAATTATGACTTGGTATTCTTTGTCGAGTTTTTATTGACATATCTACATGTTGTGTGAAATATATTGCTGTTTGGGTTATCATTATGAATTCTCATTTGCTATTGCACATTGATTGAATCTTTAACTTTTGGGTTCCATTGATCACAGTCTCAGATATGAAAACTAAAAGAAAAATCTATCAAATTCATGGACAAAACTATGCATCATATAGCACACCAGCAGTTAACAGCCAGCTCCAGAATAGTAGCATTGCGTCTTTGTCAGAAAACAGAAAAAGGAGTAGGATATAACCATGAAGCAAGTATGCTACATTCTGGTACTACCGATAGTTGCTCCCAAAGAAACACTTTTGAGTAGCAGCTACTCTACAGTGGCATCATCAGCTCAAGCTTCAGCTTCTCAGCCAATGATTCACGGCCAACCGCAAAGTCATACTCTTACTTCACTGTCACATATCCAAAGGGGTAGCATATTAACTAATCAAATTTGTTCAGACGCGTCTAAAATTTTCCCATGATTCTAATTATTTCATGTTGCAAGAAGGATTGATGAGTATGATGATTTTGGTTGTCAGTTCAGCATTTTTTTGTAATCTTTCAAGATCGGAAATCTTTGATCAGCCAATTCCTGCCCTTCATCCTTTCTCCAGCATAATGAAACCAGTTCATCTAATAACCCTGCCATTCCTCCGCTAGTCCATAACAACTGTTGCTGCTCTGTGTTCATCAGCAGGTATATGATAAACTCATCTAAATTTGATTTTTTCGCTTTACGTTTTTGCTTTATTCCATACATTATGTTAGTTTCTATAATTAGGTGTTTCCTCTCAATATCTCGACCTGGGAAACTGTGACCAACAATGCCAGCACTGCCATGCATTATTTTCATGCAGATCTGAGTTCAAAATCTGTATTCCCACTTGCTGGTGAAATTCTTTACCCTCTCGAGTTTCTTAACACTTTATTTCAGTGGATTTCCACAAAAACAGTTTGACCTCAAACTTGGAGGACCTGTTATGTTACACAGAAACATTAACCTGGGAACTGGACTTTGCAATGGAATACAAATGATAATGACACGGATGTTGGCAAAAGTAGAGGAGTTCAAGTGATTATAGTAGCAAGAATTGGTGGAAGAGTTAATATTCCATGCATATCACTGTCACTTTTTCCAATCAAACTTTGCTATGCAATGACAATTAATGAGAGCTGGGAGCAATCTTTGGCTAAAATTGGAATTTACTTGCCGGAGCCAATCTTTGGTCATGGACAATTATATGTTGCTTTATCAAGAGTAACATCATCACATGGTCTGAAAATTTTGGTTAACCAATTAGAGGATCAATCACTAGATTTTACAAAACATATTGTATACACAGATTTCCATAAAAAAATTTGAGTTGGTTCAGGTTTATAGCATAATCTTAAATCTTCCATCGCTTGCATATCTATGCTTCTATTGAGTCCCTATATCATTAGTTTAGTATCGCACCTTTTGCTTACAACACTAACAGTACCATTGGTTGTTTTCAGGATGAGTGTAGGCGGGTTGCTGATCTCAAGCCAAAAGATGAGAATGGTAAGTTCGTGTATACAGAAAATGGGTGTACTAGAATGCAAATGATCCTAAACCCATTAATTATAGTTGCATCTTTCTTGACAAACAGGTAATTTATTAACTTTCTAGTGGCTGCCTCTCTTACTCTTGCATGTTATATTTAGTCATACTTATCATTCTTATGCACGCATTGCTACAACAACCGTATATTAGATATAACAATGTCAGCTTTACATGTCATATATTGATTCCTGTCTGCAACCTATATACTGCTCACATTTGATAGATAAAATAATGCTTTCAGCACATTTCCATATATCAAACAAATTAGTTCAATATTGCTTCAGTCATTCCATTTGATTGACAAGCAATACTTTTGACACCCAAGGAGCTGAACACAAGCTGCAAGATTGTTCCACATAAGATTATGTTAAGAGTTTGGCAGAGTAACCAAATTTCAGCTAGTCCCAGAAGATGGCTTCCCACTCCACAGATTCTACTTCATACACTACAGTCAACTTCTGCAGTGAATCAGCAACCATATCCAGCTCTCAGGTAACATCGAGCATAACCAGGAAATCCGTAGTCTACTTTGGTAACATCACATCAGTATCAAACCTGATATATTCTACAGATCAGAATATATTTTACTCTTTTTCTATAAAACTGAAATAACAAATTATGCCATGCAAATATCATCTACAGCTTCCAATCCGTTTATGCCAACCACCCTCTATTGAACATACAAAATCAGCCTTTTGAAGACAAGGAGAAGGAAAAGCTTAGGAACATAATTACTATAGCTGACCTCATCAAGCAAAACCCACAAAGATACAAGGTACATCTTCATCACTAATACTTCCCTGTAATACAAATGATTTTCAATAATAATCATTCACTCTTTAACTCATTGCATATTGGCTTAGATTCACATGTACAGCATCGATCAATAACCAAGATCAGTGAACAAAGGGACAGGTACTTCTAGGGATGCACACGGTGCCCATTAAAACTCAAACCGAAAGATGACAAGCACCCGCAAAAATGATACATGTCAAATATGCATGTACACAATGCCTGCGTAAATGCTAACAACAAGGGTTCTTGGTTATGCAAACCAGAACATATTCATATTAAGAATGCATCTGACTGTTCCATATGTGAATGCCATAGAACGGCATGCACCCTTGAAATTATTCAGCTATGCCTCCATTGACATAAATATCATGAGCAGGAACCCCACTGCACAGTCACCATAGACCTTGTGTTCTAGACTAAAGCAAAATTTTCGTGTTCATTTCTCTGTTAGAACTAGGAAACTTATTTGTTAAAGAAAAACAATTCTGAAACAGGGTTTAAAGTAAATGACGATCACAATCAACCAAATAGTTTTTTGTTTGCGATATCGTTTGTCTGCCTATAAATTAGCTATGCGACATACAATATTTAATCGCTACTTGGGTAAGATGTTAAAACGGCACCTCATATAATATATTAATAATTGGAAGATCTGGAAAACTTTGTTCCAAGCATTGCAAGAAAGAAGATTTAGAGATGAACTCTCGATGATTGACAATAGTTGATGGGTAATAACTAATAACCAGACACAAAATGTAGGAAGTACTTGAACAAGTGATAAAGCCTATAACCCTTCATGCAACTAACATTCACCAGGTTGCCATCGAAGCTTCTGCAACCCTTTGACCCAGAGGAAGTCAATGTGATCAGTGGGGACAGTACATATATATAAAATGGAACCTTATTTCCCTATAATGCACAACACGGTATTCATATCCCAGAACGAGAAATGTGGTCTAGGCTTGGACCTGAGCATCATCATAAAGACTGTATATCTAAGCGTTCTAAAGCAATACAGATATTTAAGTGCTTCGACCTGCGTTACATGTGACACCCAAATAGAATTCCTCATAAGACAACATTCAGACGAGTTACATTATGTGCCAAGAGAGTTACCTATGGAGTCTTTGATTGTGTTTGGAAACTCCTAAGAAATGCCAAGGTACTATTGTACAATCAGCTCATCAGATTCTTAGGAGTGGCAGGTTAAGTTTGCCTGTGCCTTTTTGATATTTCAGAGGATTATTGTACTGCCAAATTCGTTTCCATTTAATTGATCCGATTTAACGTGTTACTGGGTTAAAACCATTGAGCCATTTTCAACAAGACTGCAACTGCCCCTCAAAGTACACAAAAATTACACAGAATGCCATTCAACTAACTCGTACCACTCGGCCACCGTCCTGCCACTCCCACGCACCCGATCTTTTGATCGGGTCCTATAATTGCCCAGAGAAACTTGAAATTGAGTGGTTTTGAACCAAGCCTCCTTCGCTCCTCGATTCCTAATGGCTCCTCAATTCGTAGCCATCTGATTCCATCTAATTGTTCGCAACATCACCAACCGTTCGCATCGTCTGATTGAAACGATTCCCAACCGTTCGCACCATCCAACTCATGGGTTCAACTGAAAATCGTCTCCAGTTTCGGTGGTAGTACGGCGGCAGTGGCGGTTTCAAATAGTGGAGGAATCAAACGATTGAACAATCGACAAGTGAAATCGAGGATGACGACGGCTGCTAGCTTGTTGGTCCTTGATCTTCCATCTCACTGGTGATCCCTGGTGGCCGGAACCCTATGAGGATGATGATGGATGAGGCTTTTTCGCTGCCAAGCACGCCTGGGAGAAGGAAGAAGATGCCATGTAATGCAGCTAATTTCAAGGGTAAATAAGTAATGTTGACCATGGTCGCCACATCCATAGATTCAAATTTGTCAAATAACATGTTTGTCAAATAACATGTTAGTGTGGGAGTATTAACTCCCACCGAACTGGTAGGGCCCCTTCTCTTACCTAAAAGGTAGTGATGCTGGGTTGATACCTGAGAAGGCTAACCTGCCTTTCTATTGTGATCACTTTCAAGCTGGCTTCCACTTGCCTAGCAAGTTTGCATCTGAAACCAAGTGATATTTGACATTCTTAGATATTTCAGAATCTCACTTGTGCAGTACACTCCTAGCTTGGCGGTTGATCATCTCTTTTCCGGTACTTCTGTTAGAGCATGATCCTCGTCCTGGCCTTAACCTGTTTCACGGAATTTTTCTTCTGATGTGGGATAGCAGTGGCCGGTACCACTTTGCCACAAGGGGAGACTATAAGTTTATCCAAGTGTCACAAAGCACTATTAAAAAATGGGGTAAAATCCATATGTAGTCCCCTAACTTTAAGAATCGTCCTAATGTGGTCCCTTAACTCAAAAAGTGGCTCTTAAAGTCCCTTAACTCAACTTAAGTGTCCTATTTTGATCCCTACCATCAGTTCAGGCGTTATTTCAGATGAAAATTGCCTACGTGGCACCTAAACTACCACATGGCATCCTATTTTATGGCAATAAGTGATGAGACTGAAAGAATAATAAACCTTAGTTTAGATTTGACACAATAAATAATTTCAGGGACTTAAAAAGTTGATAACCCTAATTTTATCTTCTTCCCCAACTCTCACCGTCCGCCGCCCCCCACCATTTTCAGGGAGAAATTAAGGCGGGGTTTGCGGCAGGAGAGCAAATCGCAGGCGAAAACGGTGGGAGGCAGACGGTGGGCGGCGGACGGTGAGAGTTGGGGAAGAAGATGAAATTAGGGTTATCAACTTTTTAAGTCCCTGAAATTATTTGTTGTGTCAAATCTAACCTAAGGTTTATTATTCTTTCAGTCTCATCACTTATTGCCATAAAATAGGATGCCATGTGGCAGTTTAGGTGCCACATAGGCAATTTCCGTCTGAAATAACGCCTGAACTGACGGTAGGGACCAAAATAGGACACTTAAGTTGAGTTAGGGGACTTTAAGAGCCACTTTTTGAGTTAAGGGATCACATTAGGACGATCCTTAAAGTTAGAGGACTACATATGGATTTTACCCTTAAAAAATGGAAAGAAATGATATATTTTCTGAGGATTTTTTGTGGCCCTTGGTTCTCAATCCTTCTGACTGGAAAGATTATGAGAGGTTTGTGTTGAATGAGACAGGCCCCCGATGTAGGCTTTTAGATGGGAAATTAGTTGCTTTTAGTTTTCTTACTAATCTTCATTCCCTTCGCCCTAGTGACGCGCTTTTGTCTAATGAACTTTCAGTGAAACATGGTGTATGCCAAACCTTATTATGTTTTTCCTAGATCTTTTTCTAATTCTAGTACCATGCTTTTGCTTCTTTGTAGGTTTGTTTCTTTTCCAATCCCCTGATCAAACACACTTATTGACTAAAAAAAACAACAATATCAAATAAATAAAAGACACAATTAGAAAAAAATGAATGATAATAATACTAACTAAATGAGGTGCTAATAGCAAATGAACTTGTGAGGTTGGAAAAGGTAAAAAGACAACAATTGCTACTCTTCAAGGTGGACTTCAAGCGTACTGATGACAGTATTAATTGAAAATTCTGGATGAAATTATGAAGCAGATGGAGTTTGGGGTGAAATGGAAAAAAATAGATACAGGCTTGCTTGCAAATGGCTTGGGTGTCGATCTTAGTGAATGGGAGTGCTACTAAAGAGTTTGGAATGGAGAAGGAAGTGGGACAGGAGGATCCGTTATCACCTTTTTTTTGTTTCTTTTTGTTCCTGAAGCGTTAAATATAATGATGCTTGAAGTTGTGGAAAAAAAAGTGTTTAGTGGGTTTAATGTGGGAGAAAGTGGACTAATGATATCCCACTTGCAATATGCAGATGACTCATTATTCATTGGAGAATGGGATGAGAAGAACATGTTAAATCTGGTGAGACTATTGAATTGCTTCTAGTTAGCTTATGGTTTAAAAATTAATTTAAATAAGAGCATTCTGTTTGGAGTTTGTGTGCCACAAGAAAAGGTGAAATTGGTGGCCAATAAAGTGAGTAAAGTGTGGGGAGGATACTCTCCCATTTAAATATCTTAGATTCCTTGTGGGTTCAAATATGAGAAGGGTTGTGGCACGAAGTGAAGTTGTTAAAAAGATTGAGAATCGGTTGCCATCTTGGAAAAACAGGTTATTGTCAATTGGAGGGAGATTGACTTTTATCAAGTCCATTCTGGGAAGTTTGCCCTTGTTTTACCTCTCGTTGTTCCGTGCTCCTGTGAGTGTTATTAAACACTTAGAGAGTGTGAGAAATTATTTGGGGGGGTGTAAGGGGGAGGATAGGAATTTAGTTTGGGTTGCTTGAAGAAAAGTGTTGATTGGATAATAAGTGGGTGGGTTGAGTGTAGGTAGGTTGGCCACAAAAAACTTGGCATTGTTGGGAAAGTGGTGGTGGAGGTTTAGAGTAGAAGGAGAAATGATGTGGGTGAGAGTAGTAAAAGCTATTCATGGGTGGAATGGTGGGGTTGCTGCAAATAAAAAAAAAAAAGTATTGGTGAGGGGGTGTGGGGTAACATTGTGAGTGGGTTTTGAGTTAGAATAGTTAGGGGTTAATTTTGTTAATTCATTTAGATGGTTGGTTCGAGGAGGGGAAAAAGTGAGATTCTGGGAAGATATTTGGGTTGGAGATAAGGCTTTGAAAGAAAAATTCCCTAGGCTTTTTAGTTTAGATTTAGAGAAAAGTATGGTTATAAAAAAAAAAAATTGGTGAAGAGCAATGAGAATTGGAGTTGGATTTTTAGATGGAGAAGAGAATTAAGAGTGTGGAAGTCAGACTTGGAAAGGAATTATTAGCTTGCTTAAACAGTGTTTCATTTTCAGATGGAAGCTCAAATGAATGGCGTTGGTCATTAGGGACATATGGTGTTTTTTCGGTGAAGACTCTGTCAAAGCTAGTTGAAAATACTTTGCTAAAGTCAGAGGATATCCCTTCAAGAACGAGATGACGTAAGTGTTGGGTTTCGGGAGCCAAATAGCGCAGCAGAATTTAACCGAAACCCTCTAGGATCCAAGTGAAACGGGGTAAACCGGGTGTTCGAAAATTTTCATACCTAATTTTTAGTTGAGATCTCTCACTCAACTGTAGAGTCGAATCACAAAAACCTGACACAGTTGACGTGTTCAAGCTCTCTATGGTATCCACNAAGATATCAAGACTAAGCACGAGACATGGAATGTGTCACTCTCGTATAGCCCAATCTTTGGTTTCTTGATTACCGAGTAGACTAACTTAAACTGATGACATTGATATCGCATATCAACTCATCCGAGCATGGCCATGCATTTTCTAAGTCTCACTCTATCAAGGGGCCCGAAGATATCGCTCCCGTTACATAGGAGGGACAAATCCCATCTTGATCATACAAATCCCTCCGCATGATATGTGACATACCCAATGACCTCCTTCAAGTTCACTCAGTTACGAGCAACAAAGGAAAGTATCAAAGTATGTGACTCACATGTAGGGAACCTTGATGATCTTAGGTCGAAGGACTACATATACCCTGATCACTATGGGAATCACTTATGACACTCATATAACGATCCATGTAGTGTTCTCATGGTGGGTCGGTCCAGTACACAAGTTCTCCAACTTGTACCTATATGTAGACTACATATCTCATATTAGTCTCCACATATACTAGTCGTTATGTATTATTGTAACCCGCTCCACAATAATACTAGACCAGGGACTTTTAAGAATATTATTATTCTAGGGTTACAATTATGTTTGTTAAGTTACGCAGGAACAAAAGAACAAAAATAATTGCTGGATTAATACCTTAATAAAATATCATGACTCAATGTGCAAAAAATACAATCATCTCATGATTAGCTTTTGAGCACAACACTAACAGTAAGCTGATACCAAGGAAGGTTAACATTTGCATTTGGAGGCTTCTTCAGTACCGTTTGCCCACAAGGTTGAATATGGTTTGTTGTAGTATTTGATGATGTTTGGTGTCCGTTGTGTTTGGAAGTTGATGAAACTGCTAACTATCTATTCATCTGATGTAAATTAGGTTCAAGTTTATGGGAGAAGATTCGTTTATGGGAGAAGTTTATGGTGAGCTGGATGGAAGAATGTACATGGATGTGGTGAACTTGCACTACTAGAAAAACTGCATTTAGCGACGCCCATTAGTGACGGCTGGCCGTTGCTAAACATGATATAGCGACGGCACACCGTCGCTAAAATGCCCGTCGCTAATTCACTCACCGCTAATTTTCTAGCAACGATTACCGTCGCTAATTAGCGACAGCTAAGCGTCGCAAAATAAGCTGTCACAAATTTTTCGGTAACGGTGCTGCCGGTGCTTTAGCGACGCATAGCCGTCGCTACTTAGTGACGCGTAACCGTCGTTAGTTAGTGCTAGTTAGTGACGCATAGCCGTCGCTAGTTAGTGACGCGTAGCTGTCACTAATTATTGACGCGTAACTGTCACTAATTAGTGACGCATACCCGTCGCTAATTAGTGCCAGTTAGTGACATGTAGCCGTCGCTAGTTAGTGACACATAACCGTCGCTAGTTAGTACCATTTAGTGACGCGTAACCGTCGCTAGTTAGTGACAATTAGTGACGCGTAGTCGTCGTTAGTTATTTCTAGTTAGTGACGCATGACCTTCGCTAGTTAGTGACGTGTAGCCATCGCTAATAACTAGTAAAAATTTCAAAATTGTAGTGACCGCTAGTTCCATTCTATGCATCCATATGAATTCAGCTATGTCATGGTCAACAATTTCATCAGCAAACCTCCACTATACGTGTCTATTCCATACAACCCAAACACAAAACTAGGTAACATTAATCCAAAGTTAAGTTATACACTCCCAATAGTCATAAACATAACAATTGATATTTAGAATACATACAATGTCAGAATGTATTTTGGCTAATGTACAACCTTAATAATTATAGTGAAACAAGTTCATGGGATATAATTGTACCCTAATTACAACCAAAATTTACAACAAAGAAATCATGAATTGTTGAAGCGCCTCAGCATTAGATGATGACAGCACATAAGTAACAAGTATACAACCCCATATTACCAGTCATAACCAAATACTGCTATATCACAGGAAGCCAAAGATTCTTTGTTTGACAGCAACCTCTGAACACCATCTTCGGGTATTTCTCTTAGGACCAAGGTCTTTTTTGTTCCCTGCAAATCACATGATCAAATAGACCAAGTCAATATCCTCAGATGAACAGACAGGCAGCTAGAGATCCAAAAGCTATTTCAATCTCATGATTGGTACAAACACCCTCACCATCTGGCAGAACTTGGATTCAAAAAAATGTGAACAAGTGCAGTGGCAAAAAGCAAAATTAGCGACGCTACACCGTCACTAAAATTTAGTGACTCACAGTCGTCGCTAAAATTTCACCAAACTCTTAGCGACATCAAGCGGTCACTAAAATTTAGCAACTCATTACCTCCACTAAACTTTTACCCGACTTTAAGGTACACATCTCCACTACATTACATATATTCAAAAATAATTATTTATGTTAAATGAGATGACAATTTAGCATAAAAAATGACTAACACATGAGAACTAATACTTTTTTTTGGGATTTTGTGAAGTTTAGCGACGGCTAACCATCACAAAATTAGCGAAGGTAAGCCGTCACTAAATTTAGCGACGGCTAACCGTCACTACCTTTAGTGACTGCTAACCGTCACTAAATTAGCGACGGTACGCCGTCACTAAAATTTAGTGACTCATGGCCGTCTCTAAAATTTCACCGAACTCTTAGCGACATCAAGCCATCGCTAAACTTTAGCAACTCATTACCCCCACTAAACTTTTATCCGACTTTAAGGTACACATCTCTACTACATTACATATATTCAAAAATAATTATTTATGTTAAAAGAGATGACAATTTAACATAAAAAATGACTAACACATAAGAACTAATACTTTTCTTTTGGATTTTTTGAAGTTTAGTGACGGCTAACAGTCACTAAATTAGCGAAGGTAAGCCGTCACTAAATTTAGCGACGACTAACCGTCACTAAATTAGTGACGGTAAGCCATCACTAAATTTAGTGACGGCTAACCGTCACTAAATTAGCGATGGCAAGCCGTCACTAACTTTAGTGACTGCTAACCATTACTAAATTAGCGATGGTACGCCGTCACTAAAATTTAGTAACTGACAGACGTCGCTAAAATTTCACCGGACTGTTAGCGACTATTTACCGTCACTAATTAGCGACGGTTTTTAGCCGTCGCTAATGAAACCATCGCTAAATGACGTTTTTCTAGTAGTGTTGGTTGTTAATCAAAGTACTGCACAGCTAGACAAAGTTTGAAGACCGAGTGGGAGGCGGTCTTCTTTACTGCTCTTTGGATGATTTGGAGCAGCAAGAACATGGTGGTTTTTAATAATGGGAAAGTCTCAGTTTTGCAGATGCTAAATGATATCCATTTAAAGACATTTTTCTAGATTCACAACAAGTGTAAAAATTTTAAGTGCTCTCGGGAAAGTTGGCTTATTAACCCGAAAGAGAGCACACCGAACTAGTTGTAAGGGGGGTAGGGCAGTTAGTTTAAGTGACTTGTAAAGAGCTACTGTTGTGTAAATCAAGTGGTCCAATAGGCTAGTTCGGCGGCTGTTTTGACTTGTTGTTTAATGTAATGCTTTTGTAGTTTATATATATATATATATATATATATGTAGTTGAATCGTTTTTTGTTAAGGTGAACAATAGTTTTTCAAAAAATGTCAAATATGTTCTTAAACAATATAACATATTTTTGTATGAATATTGAATTACATGAATAAGGGAGTTCATATTCTTGATTGTATGGTCTAATATCTAATAGTATATGATAGTACCTATGAGTTCCAGTAAGGCATAAGAAATGGTTATTATTTTTTTTAAAGAAAATAGTTATTTGCAAAAGGCTTGAATCCTAAAACTATCCTCAAACTTTACCGAATGGACTACTAATGCTCTTGAACTTTCACTTACAGTTTGGCCTTGGCGTACACGTCATTATTAGGGTTTTATACTAGTTGAGCTACCTTCTAAGTTGTGGTCCATGTATTTTAAAATCCTAGTGGTAACGTATAGCTTTCATTTGATCTATCGGTCTTACCTTGAACTCTTGATTTTTTTTTTTACGTAAAAGAACTCTTGATTCCTTTAACATGCGAAGATAGTACTTGTATTTTTTTAGAAAAAAACTAAAGTTTTTTTCTTATGCACAAATTCATTAGATAATGAAAATAAATCTAATTTACTTACTAAAAATATGATTACATAGAGTATTGAGCTGTTTGTGTTTAAATACTAAAAAAAAAAAACAAAGCAAACAAACCAAAGAGTAGCTAGAAAGATGCTAACTAATCATATAAGAGCACTAGATTAGGAGAGAGCATGTCTTCTTAGAACACAACCAGGAATGCTGTTAAGGTAAAACCAAGCCAACACATGGTAGAAATTAAAAGTAGGAAAAATGAAAACACTAAACCACAGTACAAACAAACACAGGTACTCAAAACAAAATAATGGTAGAAAAAGCAAGCTAGACAATTCAGCGGCGAGGGCCATAAGACCGTGACAGAGCATCAAGATTGAAATCCATATTACTGACCTATGTGGACAAAAGGTATGTGCTGGATGATTTTGTAATCTGCTCCTCCCGGGGCCAGCCTTTCGGTAAAGCGCCAGGACATTTTCTCGATCTTCAATTCCTCAAGGCTTTTAATGAATCTCAATGTATCTGGAATAGTTAACAACATGGGACACCATCTAATACTCATGCGTCGTAGTTTGCTCATTGCTCCTTTTGGAATAACCATCCTTTCTAATTTGTCAAGGCCATAAAGGCTAAGATAATCAAGTTTAGGAAAGCCTGTTGCAGAGCAAACCATCTCCTTTGTAAAAAATGAGCGGTCACTTAAGATGAGAGACTGAAGATTGGGAAGCTGCTCCAGCGTTGGCATTGGGTCATTGAAAAGTTCAGAAAAATGCATTGTGAGGTGGGTAATGGTAAGGGGGAACATCTGATAGTCTGTAGGAACACTGACCAAGCACAAATTTAAATTCAATTTGTAGAAATAAGGACACCTTTGTAGAGCTAGTAAAACTGGCATTATGTCCATATGTTCATCACTATAACTACTCAAATTCTGGATTGACAAGGATTGGAGGAGCCTTAGATTAACGAGGGCATGACTTAATGCTTCAACTAAGCTTTGGGTGAACTTAAACTTGACAACATGTAGCACTCTAAGTTGGCTTGCTTCCCCAAGTGCTTCTACATCACCCTCATTCCATGGGCAGTTGATAAGCACCCGCAAATTCCTCCATATGCCTTTCCTTATTGTTATTTCATCTTGATCAAGAGATGGAAGATGTAGATGTCTCAATTGTTCCAACTTCCACAGCACATTAGGTATTCTATCGAAGCGCGTATCCAATAAAAAATATAAGGTTTGCAAACATCTTAATTTGGCAAGAGATGATGGCAACTTCACTCTCAAATATCCAAAGATGAGCATTTTCAAGTGGACAAGTTCGCCAATCCCATGTGGTGATCCACACAACACAACTCCTTCAAGATTGAGCACCCTCAGCAATTTGTATTCCTTGGTCACAAATATCCAAAACTGTCTGGACTTGGAATAAAGTTTCCATTTCAATGCTAAGTCTGAGAGACATCCATCAACAGTGCTAAGTTCTTTTTCTGAGAAGATGTCACAAAATAACCAAAGTGATCTCAACTGGGGATTGGGATAAAGTTGCTTTAGTTCATCATGTATTGCTAGTCTCTGAACATTACCAAACAGGGACGACATAGAGTGAATCTCTGATTTATCATCCCTCACCTTTCGATTGAGAATCTGGAGCATGTTTTCTTCTTTGGCTTTTGATAAACAAAGATCTCTCATAAGATCATGCAAGTGGCAGGTTTGTAATATACCATCTTCATTTCTTTTTCCAACCAAAACCATACTTCTTCTAATCAGTTCACTCAAATAAATCTCTGCCACATCTTCTAATTCTTCTTGGTCTTCCTCCCAATGAGTTGTCACTGGCTCTATCATACCTTCTGCAATCCACATTTGCATCAACTTTTCAACATTTATTTCATAGTCCTCAGGGAATTGGGCCAAATAAGTAAAACATGATTTTAAATGGGCTGGCAAATCTTTATAACTGGAGGCTAATATATTCCTAACTCCCTTGTTTTCTTGTCCTTGACTACTACCTCTTGCTATTTGTGATTTGATATGTTCGTGGACCATTTTCCATTCGGCCAATGTAACTTTTGTAGACAGAAGTCCACCTAACACCCGTATGGCTAATGGCAACCCTCCACAATGTTTGACCATCTCTCGTGCCAACTCTTTTTTAGTGATTTCTATCCCGATATTACTCCCTACAAAAAAAAAAAACAATAACTCAAGTTCAAACAAAAGTTTGGTACAACCAGTGGATAGCATATCATATCATAGCTCAATAAAAAGTCATTGTAATCATTTCAACTCCTTGAGTGATGTACAAAATTCGATCATTCAAAATTAATTTCAAAAGCTTTATTAATTGGTTATAGATGTATAGATATTTACAGGCCAAGTGACTCATGTAATATCAATACGATATTAACAATCTAATATTTATAATACTATTTTAGAATGTGCACTGGACCGAATATATTGTATATAATTGAACATAAACTCAACATCCATTTTGAAACTGATAAAGATGCATTAGAACCAATGTATTAAATACCAATATCGCTACCATTAGACATATCGCATCCCATAAATTTATGTATACTGCATGGTATGCTGCGCTGCATGCTGTTATCATTTTTGTAAAAAAAAAAAAGTTAGAATATTATTTTAAAATGGCATACACTAAATAAAATTTTTTTGCACCTAATTTTTCATCATAATTTGTCAAATATAAATTAAATATATATGTAAGACAATAAGAAAAAAAAATATAACCAAGTAATGAAATAAGAAAAGAAAAAAAAAAGTAACATTTTAGAGCAGAGATCGGACTCATAAAGAAAATCAACAAGTGGAGATGTTACAAATATAATAACTTTGCGATCGTGTACGAATAGAGTAGAGACGAAGAGTTACAAATTCAGGCAATATAAGAGGAGTTTTTGTGATGAATGAGGGTTAGAATTTTTCAGAGTTTATTAATGACTGCGATTAAAATGTGAAAACTAAAAACTATAAGTAACCTCTAGTTAGTAACTTTTTTCAGATTCTAACAGTAATTGAAACACCAAACCGGGTGTAAGAGATTGGAGATCATATTAAATAGTGATTGTTGATTTTCACATTTGAATATTACTTTCTCCATCCTAAATTATTTTCAAGATATTTTATTCTACGCCATCCTAAAAATATTTATATTTAATAAATTACTTTATCATATTCAAAGTACTATATATTATTTCAGTATTCACTTTTTCATTTTTTTTTTAAGTTACATGCAAAAAATAAATAGAAAAAATGAAACAACACACCAATATTTTCTTATTTCTTAATTTTTACGTCAAACTTAAATGTTTCAACCAACTTAAAAATTTAGAGAATAATAACTAACCTCCTCTTCAATGTTTTTATTATTTCTTGACTGTCATAAAACTATAGCGATAAAATAACTTAAAAGGGACCATCATTATTTTATATATTTACTATAGGGTTCCAAAACTTTAGTAGGGGCAGAGGCAAAACCAGAATTTTAAGTTAGCTAAACTTTATTTTAAAAATATTAAAAAGTTAAGGGGAACTATAGTAAAGATAATGCGGTGTTTTAGCTTTATTTTTATATATGTATGTGGATAATATATATAATTTACAAAAAAATTAGGGGGCCTGGGCTCCGCCACTGGTGGGGGGGCGACAAACCAACCTGCCTTCACGTGAGGGCCACCTCTAGTATTATTAAAATTAATGATATTATGAGCTAAACTAGCCGAATCGAAAATTTACCCTAAATTATCGGTCATAGTTGATTGGGATGATGACCCATTTTTGGGTCTACAATATAACTAAAAATCAAAATAGTTTCATAAAAAAAATCAAAATAATGATGCAATAAATATAGGGATACAAGTGATGATATGATCAGGTACGTACCTAGGTCGTCCTTGGTTGAAGTCGAAAATAGTATCTTCAAAAGCAGTTGCCAGCTCTTGTCCTCATCCAAGCATGCTGGTTCCTGTAAGAAGCGATTCTGTACACCTTGGGCGACTCCTTGATCCCGAGTGGTAATCAGTATCTTGCTGGTGCTAATTTGTTGATTGCTGGGGAAGGCAGCTTCTAGGGAATTCCAGTCTTGATCCCTCCACAAGTCATCAAGAACCACCAAACACTTTTTCTGTAGCAGCACGTTTTGAAGCTGCTGTGCTAGCTCGGTGGGGGTCAAGTTCAAGATCTCACTTCTCCTCATTGGACCTGCAGATTCAAGTTGTAACAAGATGTTTTGCCAAACATCCCTGGTTTGGTATTGTTGGGAGATATAAGCCCAAGCGAAGCACCCAAAATGGCGCCTGATTTCGTTATGATTATACACCTTCTTAGCCAGAGTCGTCTTTCCCAAACCCCCCATGCCGGATATGGTTACAACCTCGTATTTTTGGCTCTCCTCCTTGTCCTGGAGAACCGACACCAACTTTCTGATGTAGCTGTCGAATCCGACGATATCCTTTTCAATATTATGAGGAAATGTTTCGCGATCTGTTACCCGCCATGCAGAGCTCGAGGCCTCCCCACCCTGCAGTGGCCTTATCCCGTATGTCAGCGCCCGCCGATTCAGGTCGGAGATCCTATCAGCTAACTCGTCCATCTGCTTCCCCATTTTGTGGAGCCACCAATTCTCTTTCGGCAGGCAGAAGCGGCCGTACTGCCTCTTGGAAGACCCGATTTTTACTTCGAAGGTGTCGATAATATCCTCGGCGTCGTAAGCGTATTCCCTCACCTCGGCCACCCAGACGCCAACTATCTCTTCTCGTGATCTCCTTGCCGCCGCATCTTTCAAGAAGCATTTCATCCAAATCAGCTCTGCGCGCAAGCGCCTCAGCTTCTCGGCTACCGAACCTAGGTACATGGCCTCTTCATAAGCCAGTTTTCCTACCTTTAATGCCAGATTGGATAAGGAGGATATTGGATCACCCATTTCTGCTTTGATTTGATTAATTTTCAGGCGATCTGTCTCTATTCTGCACTCCGCTGCTCGTCTGGTCCAGTATAAGTACGAAAAGTTCAGGTGAGAAATCTTCCACAAAAGAGAAACGAGTTTAAAAATTTGTGAAGATATAAGAACAGTGTGATTTGAGCCTGTGGAGATGGAATAGAAAGCTGGTCTTTATGGGCCAGTTCGGTTTGTAAGTACTAAGTAGCCAGCTTAGGCAACTGTGGTCAAACACATAAGGGCCCATGACAGGTGTGTCAGAGAAGGAAGAAAAGAGAGAGAGAGACAGAGAGAGAGAAGAAAGAAGGCGAGAGGAAGAAAGGAAAGGAGAGAGAAAGGAAAGACACGGAAGAGGGGAAATGATAAAGGCCGGGACAACCATAACACACAAGGAAGAAGAGAGATAGAAAAAGAGAGAAGGAGAGCGGAAAAAGGAAAAGAATAAAGGGGGAGAGAAAAGAAACCGTGGTTAAACATATAAGTATCTTTTTCTTCATTCTCTTACACACCAGTCGGCCCTTATATGTTTAACAACAATTGCATAAGCAAGCTGGCTACTTACAAACCGAACTGGACCTAATTGAACTGACCACCACCAATGTACTCCGTACATTTGCAGGGGTAAAATTGAAAAAAGACACTTGTGGTAAAAATTTCTCAATCACCATATACACATAACAAAATGGTATATATAAGTGACATATGTTTACCAACGTTTTCAAAAAGTCAGAAAAGACATATTATTACTAACATGTTTAAAAAAATACAGGTAAAAAATTATTTAAGCCTAACAAATTTCAAAAAAAGTAGCTAAAAGCCTAAAACGACCTCTTATGCCTGACATGTTTAAAAAATTACAACAAAACATCTACCCAAGCTCAATAAGATTTTAAAAATGCAGTTAAAAGTCCATGTAAACTCAACTAGTCTCTAAAATGCAGCTAAATAGTTCAGCCCATTATTTAAGCCCTACCGGTCCAAAACATAATAAAAAATGGGGGGAGGAAGGGGAACGCGTGCAGCTGGAACTTCCTACGCCATCATTGCCAGTCGGTGGCCGTCTCAGCTGAAACCTTCCTCCGTCGGCGCTTCATCTGCTCCTTCCACCACCGAGTCATCTGCGCCTCCTGCCACCGCTGCCCTTCACTCACCGCTACCTCCAGTTGTTCTTCTGACCGGTTGTGCTGGCTCTAGCTGTTCCGCCGAGCCGTTCACTCATCCTTCATAGGTTTGTCCAAATCTCTGTCGCACTTGTCTGTCGGACTTATCTGATGCAATGTTTTCGTTTTAGCAAGAAGCCATTCATCACAAAATTACTCGCACATATTGTTTTCAGGAATTATCTGGAGTTTGCTCATACATGTTGCGCATACATATGTCTTTGCAAAATTTTGTTCGTTCTTAAGTTTCAGTTTTGTTGTTCTATCTTCAGTACAGTTTCTCCAGCATATGCTAAGGAAACACTCAATTCCGGATAGCTTGCTGCCACTTTAATTAGGCACCGGGATAAGTAAGTCTTTAAAATTGTACCAGCTTTTTTCGTCCTTGTATTCTTTTTGAGTTCTAGCCTTTTTAAATAGGAATCACGTTCCAATAATACATGTTATCTGCGTTTGACATACATTGTTCGAAGCCCCTTATAGATGGTTAATTTTTAAGCTTGTTATGTATTTTGATTCTGTTAGAAAATTGATCATTATGTATTCTCTTTCTTAGTTACTTTGTAATGGGTAAATATTTTAACCTTTTTAGCCACTGGGACAATTAGACTAGAAGATAATTGTTAGGAAGAATTAAACTGTCCCAGGCCCCCAATGTCATGATTTTTTCTTTTCTCCCTTGTTAGTTGAAGTGTTTTTTGGAAATGATATGATTGTGCATCCTCTCAACAAACATACGCACGCACACCATATCCTATGATCTTCTGGTTTTTCAGTGATGACTACCACTCCACCAGTACTGAATTCTCATTGACAGTTTGCCTTGGATTGGGATGAGTTGTTACTATGCCTTATTTATTTGTTCATAGCATTTCCAGAAAATGTCCTGATACTTGTCAATGGATTTTCTCATGTGTGTGTGAGAAATTGTAAAGGAATGAGTTATTCATCTAGCGTGAGTTGCAAAATGTCACAGAGAGAGCTTCAAAATTACGATTGCAAATAAAGCCTTAAAAAAATGAGTAGTTAGATCCTTAAAGAGACTAGGAATTCCCTGAGCTGTGTTGATAGCTTTAGTGAGTTAATCCAGCCAGGTGAGTTATAGATCTTGAATTTGTAGTATGACCAGCGTGCTCATTATTGCTTTTTTTGCCATTAGATAGTGCGAAATTGTTGACTAACATCTATTTTATTCTTAGGTCTCCCTATGATTAAAGAATCTTTCTCTATTTTTTATTGGTTTTGTTGGTTTTGTAGTATGACCAATTTATCTGCTACTTCTTTTGTTCATTAAATTCCATCACCATTTTCAAACTCTGAATCATGGGTATGGTAGTGGGCTTGATTTTATAGACAGTGGTTCTAAAATTTCAAGAAATCTTATAAATTTACATAAGCAGTTATCATACGCAATTATTAAATTTAATTTCGTTGGATTCTATAAATAAATTATCCTCTAAATAAAATCTATCAACTCTATTTAAACCATCTCTTGTCTTAATTTCTGTGACAAACTAATTATGGGTGGGTATAACCGTATAAGGGCCTGGTTTATGAGTGTGTTTGTGTATATAAAGATAGTAAGAACTAAGAATCATATTTGAGGATGAAAATGCATAAAAAGAAAAATTACCCAATCTCAATTCTGAGGAGGGTTTAGTGCTACTCAACAAGATGGGCCTGGTTTAGGGCTCTATCTTCTCTACACTTTGAGAGAATAATATGTTATATAACTGTTTCTAGGGCAACTAGTATGTTGTCTTTTTAGATGGAGCAGTTTTTTTTTTTGTTTTTTGATCAGCAAGATGGAATATGGTAGGATGTTGGGAATAAAAGGAGCGAGTGCTAATTAAACTTGCAGGCAAATCTGGAAGCAAGGCTCCCACGCAAACCTCTGCTGCTTGAGCCTACCAAAAAGAAAATATAACCCTGCCATTCAACAAATCTGAATCCACATCTCAAATATTCTCTTGTCTCTTTATGCATAGGGTAGAAAACAACATGCTACCATTGTGATAAATCTATTTTGTTTCTGAATGGTTAACTTATTCACAGGGAGACTGAACTGCTTTTTAAAGCGATAAGCCAGTGTTATGAATGATATCACTGTTGTACCCCTTTTCATTTCCTTAAAATTTTTGTACTGAATGTGAAATGCTGTAGTTTATAATTGTGTGTGGAATTGCATGGCTTTATTATCTGAATAAGTTATATCATGTTCTCCTGCAGGTTCAAAGAAATGTCAATCCACCAGTTTGTAAAATTATAGACTTCCATGAGCAAAAGTACCAAAAACAATTAAGGGAGAATGAACGTGCTAAAAGCAAGGTACAGACATAAACCCATGAGTTAATGTGAGATAGGATTTGTGTGATGGGTATTTGGCTTCATCAGAAGCATGTTATTAGAATTACTGCTATTTTTTTGGCCAATCCCTTTCTGAGGACTAAAACTGTATGTGTTTAATTTGTTTTATTTGGTGAGAAAAGAATTAGAGTGCCGATGTTGATGAAACACATCGGAATCATACAACATGTCACCGAAATCATAAGGTAGAAGATACTTTTTTTGTGCATGAAATGAGAAATGATTACTTTGTTTGGGACTTGAAAAATACTTAAATCAGTATTTAGAATATTATATGAGGAAAAGTTGACAGGTTAGAATAAAAATAGTTTTTTTTTCTTATTTCTTCTTGAATCATGTACATCAATGAATCACACATGTATGTATAAAATGAGAAAATATAACTGACACATACGTACGTATATACTCTATTTATTTTATGAAAATTAGGTGTAAAAAACTGTATTTAATTTTTTTTTTATCTTTCTTTTTTTTTTTAATTAGTAGTAGTATGTGCGCGCATTATATCTATAACTTAAAGGTTATGGTGAGAAAAGAATAATCACTTTTAGTCCTTGTTCTGAGCAGTGGGACATGATGCTTAATTAATGCTATAATTCGATTTTTCTTAGCATGTTTTGGATTTCTTGTTGTGCAAGGCAAGATTCTGACAGTTCTTTTCGTGTTGGCAGTCTGAGGGGACTTTGAAGAAAGGTAATTGCAAAGAATTTCGATTTACTGAGAAAATAGTAAGTATAAGGAAAAATTGTTTTCATTTCCCTGTTGTTGTGGTGCATACTAGAATGTTCAAGAGATGTGAAGGCAAAATTTTAAGTACATAAGGAGAAGGATCACATTTAATATAGAAAAGGAACTATATTGAACTGAAAGGAACTAAATGATGCTGATATTTTATATCAGATTTGATGTTCTTTTCAATTCACGATGTACAGTATGATTGAGTTGGTGTTAAGATGTACAGTATGATTTGAGTTGGTGGTTTCTTTCTTTCTGTATACTTTTTCCTTGTTTATATGTTTGGAATGGTATATAAGTTGAATTAGAATTAACACATGATTGATCGATGACAACTTTCTCAGTTTCATGACTTTGCTTGGACTTGCGTATAAATAAAATTCATAGGTTTGCCTCAATTCTTGATTTAGCTCACTGTAGAAATTCATTTTGCATTAAAAAAATTGAAGTCCATTTTCAGATTATTGGCATATCTATCTATTTACTTCATCGCAATATCTGACTAAGATAGTTTACTTAAATTCCAGCCATTTAGGCATTCTTTGATTGGCATTTTAGCTGCACCTTTTCATAGTTGGCCATAGGCATTCTTGTTTTTGGATTTTGTTCTTTTTTTAGCTCGGTTACTTGCTTGTGTTTGATTTGGTGTTACATTTCTAAAGGCAACAAAATCTTAGGGAAATAAACTCTAGCACTCTTTCTGAAGTTTTCACAGCTGATTCTGAAGTCTCCCCCATTTTTGTGTTATTACTGGCTGCTGTAATCAGTCTCTTGAACTGTAAGTTTCACTAATTTTTTGACCAATGATCTATCTTTTGATTTTAGTTCATTGACTTTAATGATGTGTCTTCTAATTTTGTGTCTATCTTTTGTTTATTTTCTAATCTCTAGTTCTTTTAGCTTGTCATACATGCAGCTGTAATTAGTTTTTGCTGCTAAATTTTGCAATCAAATTATATTATAAAAATGGGCAAAAGTTGGATGGATAAACCAAAGTTTGATAAGGAGTATAATAAAAGGGTTGAAAGTGTGAAACCGAGGGGCTGTGGTACTTATTTTTCTGCAATTTTTTGTTGATATTTGTTTAACAACATAATTATTATTTGTTTTGATCTATTTGCCTAACTCTTCCCAAATTTTTTTGCAGATTTTGGGCATTGATGCGGTAGGAATTGACGCGATACCTATAGAGCTTTTGGAAATGGATGCATATTTATGGAGCTCCAACTTTTAGTTTAACTTTTACTTCTTTGTCGATATATGGATTTGAGTTCTAAGGGCATGACTACAATAATGAAAAAGAATCATATTTTCATATCTAGAGTTTCTACATGTATGAATTTGTTGTAATATTTATTAATTAAAAAATTTCATTATTCAATATGAATTTTCTTGTAATTTTTATTGATGATAATAATATACTCTCTCTATCCCATATTATTTGAAACATTTTCCATTTTAGGTTGTCCCAAATTTTTTGTAACATTTCCTTTTTAAGTAAAATTTGTCATGTTTCTTCACCATTATACCCTCTCCTATCTTTTCATTCCTCTATTCTACCCTAAAACCTACATGTCTCTGTTTTGTTCTCTTCTTCGATCTAAGTGTGGATAGATGGGCGAAGATAATGGTTGCGATGAGATGACAGATGGAGGTGACAGCAACGAGGCGATAGATGGATGCGGACGATAGACAGAAGTGATAGCAGATTAAGGGGGGCGATGGCCGAAGGATCGAAGACGGAGTCACAGAGGCAACCAATGGAGGCGACGACAGACGATCGAAGAAAGCGACAGTAGATGACCAAATGGAGGCGATGGCAAATGACAGACGGAGACGATCAAAGATAGAGATAGCTGAAGGATCATCGATCGACGTGACAAATCGAGGCAACAAGACTAATCTATGAATCGAGGCGGCAACCAATCGACAAATAAAGGAGACAAGACTGATCGATAAATCGAGACTGACGATCAAGACGGATGAATCAAGACCAATGGAACGACGCGTAGACGGATACAATGGCAAAGCGCATAATAGGAAAATGTGTGCTTTCACAGACCTTGCCTAGAACTCCGTGCGAAACCATTTGTTTCAAACAACACGGGACGGAGGGAGTAGTATTTTGACCTCCTACTAAGAAATAAGTGAACAATGATATAGCAAGAGGGAAAATTAATATTTCAACTATCCTTTAATAGCAGCTTTTTCTAATAAAAATGTTGGAAAAATTCAATGTGATCTGTACATTGCTGATGTTTTTTTCACTGAAAATGCTATTGAATAAAATACATTAGTGACATTCTAAAGACAAAAAATGACTAAATAGAATAATTTTACCATCATTTCTCGTCAAAAGCATCATTAATAGTTGTACTTTACCTGTGTCACACCTCACACAGGCCCTGGCCCGTTCACTCTGTACTACATTCACCCAACTAAGATTATTTTGGAGTGTTATTGGAACTTTTAATTCGGCCAACCAAAGTTACTTAACCTTAAGTCTTATTTTCTTAAGGTATTAAGCCTAGGAGGTGGCCCAGGAGGCTTTTAGGAGGGTGCATGTTCAAAAACTTGCAACAAAAGCAAAGCCCAATACCACTAACTTGCAAAACAAGCAAGGCTGAAATTTAATAACTTGCATGACAAGCAAGGCTGTAATAGGTAACTTGCATAACAAGCAAGGCAAACACTCAATGAAATTTAAGTGTTTAGGATGTGTGCAATCAAGTGTGCTATTTAGAATGGCAACCAAGAAGCCTAAGGTATCATTTAGTTTGAAAACTCATGTTTGAGTGCACATGAACATTCGGCCATAAATAGTACATGGGAGGTTCACAAGATAAACATACTTCACATTCATACCAAACATACATAAGCCCATAAGTGGTCATGTACAAAACCATACCACATAAACAAGCATAACTCGGCCTACTAAGGTACTCCATGTACCA
>KK899886.1:0-57210 GCA_000696445.1 Aquilaria agallochum | reverse complement strand
GATATGTGCAATCAAGTGTGCTATTTAGAATGGCAACGAAGAAGCCCAAGGTATCATTTAGTTTGAAAACTCATGTTTGAGTGCACATGAACATTCGGCCATAAATAGTACATGGGAGGTTCACAAGATAAACATACTTCACATTCATACCAAACATACATAAGCCCATAAGTGGTCATGTACAAAACCATACCACATAAACAAGCATAACTCGGCCTACTAAGGTACTCCATGTACCACAAAAAAAAAAAAACTAGGCATATCCGAGACTACATAAATATGTACATATCCAAAAGTAGTCTACCTAGTACACATACATGGCTACATGCCATGATTCACCAAAGTTTTCATTACCAAGTCATGCTTACAAACCGAAACCCCTACTCTCTAAACAGAACCTTAAGTGTGCCATACAGCAAGACACACTACAAGCTTGCACAACTTAAACCATAAGTCTCAGCCAACTTCAAAAAAAGACTTGTAATGTATAAAGTTAACCAAGCCAAGTACACATTGGCACATACCTTAGTACACAAGCAAAGCTAGCACAACACAATAGCAACTCAAGCTACACTAACTCAGGCCAATTATCCTTTCCTGAAAAACAAGCTTATGGGCAATGAGTACTAATACTCAGTAGAGTTCGCTACCATTACCAACTCATTAAAGAGTTTATTTAGTTAAGTCGAGTATACAACTCAAGACTTAACCTCCATATGCTCATAATGTCCTGCAAAAATAAAACACAAAGACACCAAAACACAACATAT
Source organism: Aquilaria agallochum (assembly GCA_000696445.1). Lineage (NCBI taxonomy): Eukaryota > Viridiplantae > Streptophyta > Magnoliopsida > Malvales > Thymelaeaceae > Aquilaria > Aquilaria agallochum. Next base: position 56,440 of record KK899886.1, on the reverse strand, counting down.
ATATATATATATATAAACAACATACTACATATCCGAGACATATAAGCAATAATAACAAGTATGGGGTTAGCAAGCACAAAGCAACACTCAAGCACACAAAGTACACACTCACACACCACAATGACCATTCGGCCGAAACCATAGCATGTGCCCTTGTGCACCATTGCACACAAAACTTCACCATAAAGTCCACATCCACTAGAGCTCTGAAATGCCTAGTAAATTGGCCTCATTCACTAGGATTTCTAGCACATGCCCATAGTCAATTAGCTAATCAACAATCACAACCGAATCATCACAATAGCCCATCAAGTAACTAAGGTCATTTAGCATAATTAACCATCACTTAGCCACTTTAATACTTGAATCATGGTATACTACCAAGCAATCAAGTAATTTAGCGAACCCTACCTCAATTCCAAGCTTGAGTTCCTCTCGGTTGATGCCTAATCGTCCAATACCAAATGTTCCTAAACAAAGATGGCCTATCACATTTTTAACTACCAATTAGGCACCAATTACCCTTGTTCATGGAATCTATACCATGTATTCAAGGAAATTACAAAGAGTTACCTCAATCTCAAGCTTAAATGCCTCGGCCCTTCCTTGCTTCTTCAAGCCCAAAGCTCAACTTGAGTTGCCTAGTGCCGAAAATGGAATCCAAGCTTGATGTCTTTACTCAAGCTCCAATTTGCCTCCTTTGTGCTCTAGTCCGAAACCATTTCAGTGGGAAGCTCCAAGAACACAACAAAATAAGTTTCGGTCTTGGAGAGGTAAGCCCGAAATGAAGGCAAATGGTTTAAGTGGAAGCATGCATTTTCGGTAATAAGCCACATGTAACCGAAATGGGGTAAGGCTAACTCTCGGCCTCACAAACTTTGCATGGCACCAATGAGCCCTCACTTCTTCATGGCTTCATTTTCACCACTAAAACATAAGTACATTTCGGCACTAACATCACTTCATGGCTCACATTGCCAAGCACTTCTCCAAAAGAATCCCAAGTGACCATTAATCCCATGTATGTTCCGGCCAAGTACCTTCACAAGTACTAATTAGGCAAACCAAGGCAATGATGCCTTAATTCCTTAGTGGGGAACATGAGTTTACTAGTCATCATTGAAATTTACCAAAAACTAGCCTAGTATCCCACTAGTCCCCTCACAACTTTGCATGGCCGAAACCTCCCATTCATAGTTTGTAGTTTTCATCAGTACCACTAGTTTAAGTGTGCATTTTAGTCCTCCCACTTTACTTTCTTGCAATCTTCCCATGGCCATTTTATTTGTGCATTTAGAACCCGAAAGTCCTCAATTTAGCACATACACCACTATGCCTTGCCCTCACAAGTCCTCCATAGTGTTTCTCTTTATTTCCTTGGCCGGGCCAAGTATTAGGAATGAACCTAACAACCTGCATTTATAAAATGCAAGGAAATACCTGAAACCTTTACCAACGTGTTCCTAGGTAGCTTTTTTTGTGGTGTTCCTAAATTGTCGGTAAAGGTCTTCCTGCATTTTTGAAATGCTTGTGAAGGTGAAAAAAAATGTTGCTAATGATCATGCACAGTGGAAATAAAACACCATCAAACAATCAACAAAAATTTAACGTGATTTGGCTCTTGACTAGTTTACATTAATGGATAAGAGAAATTCACTCGAACAAAATATACAAATTACAATAAAGGTATGTCTTTAGTAAGAATGATAATTAGAAAGGTCGGGTTAGGTTTGAATCAAATTATTCAGGTTTGGGCTTAATCGGATTAGCATAAATTCGGGTCCAAGTTGGGTTATTTGGGTTCGGGTTGATTTCGGGTTGGGTTGGGTTAAGTCTAGGGGCATAGCTTTTAAGGGGCAGGGAGGGAGCACTGCCCCCGCCCCCTTTAAAATTTTTAAAATCTTTTATTAAGGTTCATTAATGTGATATAAAATTGTAATAATATTAAAATTAGGTACTTATTTGTAAACTTTGAAGTTGATAATGGGCAAGTCTATATTTTACCTTTTTGTAAAAACCAAAGAGAAACTTTACACAAACCCCTCCAAGGTTTGGCCTACCCTACACTTGCCCCCCTCTATTTTAAAAAACCTACATTTTATCCCTAATAGTAAGTCCACATGTTATACTAGTAGAGTTAAATGCTTTGATTACCTGATAAGATTTGCAAATCATGCAAATCAATCACAAGGTTCATCTTATGTTACATCAAATCCAGTTTTTCCTAAATATATAATATATTTCTAACAAATTTTTTTGCTTCTGAATAATTTCTATATGTATAAATTTACTAATAATTTTTAAAAATCTATAAGATATTTAAATTTTTATAAATTAATTTTATATTTGTGATTAATATTAATGTTTACTTTCTAACATCTTATTAGACTTTTGAATTAGTTCAAATAATAGGGAAAATTTTCTTCTTAATATTGAATTTATAAAACATACTTATTCTTAGCCTACCTAATGATTATTATTAATATTGAATTTGTAGGACATACTTTACAATTAATGAGGGAGAATCTTCTTAAACCCATTACATTCTTTATTATTTTTACATTGAATGAAAATAATACAAAAAAAATTATATTAAACCAGTTGTTATACTTTTATTATATAGATCATGTTTGCCAACTTTTAGAATAATTGAAAATCTATAGCATTTTTATTTAGAAGGTACACTTTTCTTAAGTTTGAATAGTGTTAGAGAATTAAAAAGTTACTTTCTTTGTCATCAAAAGGTTGATGTTTAATATTTTATTTTGATTTTAATAATTTTGAGCATGTGATTTTGAAGGAGTGCCATATTAAATTTTGTGTTATAAATTTTTGAATTGAACGTAATCATTGTAAATTTTCAAATTCCATGAATTTATATTTAACATTATTTAATTTTTTCTATTGTTGATTATAACTTTATACATGTTAACAACCAGCCTTGCCATCCTTATGCTTGGTTTCTAGCTACGCCCCTAGTTGGTTCGGATTTATTTGGGTTCAAGTTTATTACAGGCTGGTTCAATTTCAGTCTCATATATTCAGATCAAGTTATTCAGGTTTTAGGCTAGATTCATGTTGGCAGTTGAGTTTACTTGAATTAATGGTACATAAGTTAAAATGAACGAATCGATTCAATTTTCTTTTTTTTGGGTTTTTTTAAATTTAAATTAAAAAATCTAATTTTTTTGTGTGATTTAATCTAGGTTAATTTTCTTTTTTAGTTTGTTTAACTAAAAAATTCCTTAATTATGTTATGATGAATTTACTATAATTTCCAACTTTTGCTATGAAATGAAACTCTAGTTCACTATGAGTGAATAAACTAAAAAATTTCAAAAAATTTAGGTGAAAATGCAAACATTTGAAAAATTCTAGGGCCCATTTTGTATTTATTATGGGTGAGTAAAATGAAAATTTTTAAAATTTGGACACTTATTGCACTATACTTAAAAGTTTAGGGATCAATGTTGTAATTTTGACATTTATATACCTAGATCATTAAACCTATAAAATATGGAAGTTTCTTATTTTGGAAGAACCCAAAGATGGGATTTACTAAATATGAAAGTTCCTGAATATGGTATGGTTTTTGTAGAATTAACTATAAAAATATAATAATATTACTCTCAATTATAAGGGAACTAAAGGCAAGTGCACATATCATTCAATAATAAAGATGGTGAGAATTAAAAATGTATTCCACGGGAGTGGAGTTGTCTGCCCCACTACTTCCTATTTCTATTATCTAATTGACAATTTTAGATTAAGATTTAAGTAATTACGAAATAGAAGAACTAAACTACTTCAATAATAAATAAATTGAAAGAGACAAGAAACAAATAGAATAGATCAACAATCAACAAAAATCATACTTAGATTCGAATCTCTCTAGAAATCCTTTATTACCTACTATGGAGAACTTTTAGATCAAACTATCTCTTCTCTCGAGGCAGCTAACCCCTATCCTTAGGTTCATCAATCAAAATCTCTTACTAACTGAAACCCTAAAAAATGCATCGCTCGCTTTTTGAGTCTCACTATTAGCTTTGACACTAGTCTAGAGGTCTTATGTCGATTTATCTCTTTCTTGTATACAATCCCTTTTACTCACACGGTGATCAAATCAAATGTATAAGTGGTTACCTTAGTATGCTCAAAATCAGATATTGAATTAATAAAATAGCTTTTACCAATCCAATAACATGGAGAACATACGGGTAGATTGTAAGAAATTATATTTGACTAAACCAAAACAATCATAGAAACAACGCACTTGATGTGCTTTGCTTTTTTCCATCTATTTCATCTACATCTTTTCACCATTAGAGCTAATCGGCTCATTTTTTTTAATCATGATATCCAAAAGATTTGTTATTATAATCATTAAGATTGTCGAATTGAGCAAATCTCTATTGGTGAGATTGTCAAGTTAGAGAGTACTGAAAATCAGTAAGACCCTTAAACTAGTAAATCCTAGAAGAGCCCAAAACAAACCAGTAAGTTATTTTGTTAATTTATTTTTCAAATTCCATAAGTTTCCTATATAAAAAATATTTACCCACCTAGCCTTCTTAGCTCATAAACCTTGCTCCCTATAATTGCAAATCGAACGACCTGGCCGCCGTCCTCAACTAGCTCTCTTCACTGCTCATGGATTGCTCCGCCCCTCTCTTCCTCGATCTCTCTAGCCATCGCCCTGAGCCAACCCTTGGACCTCTCATTCTCCTATTACCCATGGGCAGCTCCTTACGTCCTTGCCCAGCTCCTCTGTTTATGGCTTCCTAAGGCGGATGGCGACAGTAGTGGCGAAGAGATTGGCAGTGGCAGTGAGGAAAGAAGTGCATGACATGCACGATTGCATTCACACAAGCTCTCATGGCCTTCCACCTAAAATCCCCTGATTCACATGGAATTAAACAAATCCCTAATTCTTGTCTTAATTTGTGCAAACTCTCCCACCGGAGGAAATCAATTCATAGCCTTGCTTTGTTCTCCACTATGCCCAACGAAAAATTGCAGCAACCGGAGCCTTTTCGTCAGTGGCTATGATGACCAAATCCCCAAATTCACACACCATCATCGTTAAGGTTTGATTTGGTTTTTTTATTGTTCACCATATGTGCATCTGGTTTTCTCCTTACTTGGTCCAAGCAAACAACGACAAGGGATGGCTTAGGGCGTAAACAATAAAAATGAGGACAAAAAGGCAGATAAATATGAAAAGTGGGGAAGAGAGAGAAAAAGAAAGAACAAAAAAAAAACTTAAATGGGTGGCAATTGGCAAAACAAAAAAAAAAGAACTACTAATTAATAGGAAAGAGATGTTGAAAATATTAACACAAATTAACACAAAGAAAACGGAGATGTACAAACAAAATAAGTACATGCTCATAGTTTGAAGGATTCAGAAATAATATATAAACATTGATGGGAACTAAAAAAAAATATTTAGGAGTTTAAATTATTGTGTAGAAATATAAATGAAAAATAATATCTTGGGTCAATTCGTAACAAATTAGCATTTGTCATCTACCCTCCAACTCATTTTCTTTTATCATCTCCTCTAACTTTTTCTGTCGTTCCCGGTCAGGTTTGGATTTTTGTATAGATTTAGATAGTTCTCTTTCAATTTTTTTATTACTTGATTGACTTTATTCGATTTTATCTATCAAATTTTATGGTGGATGTAATTTTCTTCAAATCTTGATGTTTAAGAATTATTCGAGCAAATTTTCAATTGGAGGTAAGTAACGATGGATTTATGTTTTCTTTTAAGTTCACTAGAATCTCGGCTTTACTTGGGTGTCTCGACACTTGACAATAGATATAGAAATGATTACATAAAATAAAGTTAATCTTTATTTTTTAGATTTTATAGGTAATCTTTTTATCATTATTTTTTAGAGTAATAATAATTCTAATATAGTAATAAGTAGAAATATGTATTCGGCCAAAATTATAATTAATTGATAGAATTATATTTAATAATATTTAATTTATTAAATGTAATCATCACATATATAATTACATATCTCAAAACCAATAAATAATTTATTTTTGGGCCTAGAAAAATATAATTATTAACTATTGATATAAAAGGTGTATATAACCATATAAAATAAATATTGCTCCCCATATCTCGATTGTTTGCGCCATTTGTAAATAGTACATAAATTAAGAAAGAAGAAAAAAATTATATGTTTATTTTCACTTTTTTCTTGTGTTTTTGTATGAAAATTAAAAATGATGAAAAAAATTGAAATGCTAATTTAGTGGTAATATGAAAACACTCCCTCCATCCCAATTGCTTCATATAAACTCTTTTTGTTAACTAATTTATAAAGTGGAAAGAGAATTGGTTGAATAATATTGAATTATGAAATGTATATATATATATAGCTTTGGATTAAAAATAATAAAGAAAATTACATAATTAGGTATAAAAGGCTTATAATTAGAGCCTGTCGTAATTTTTTTTCCCTTTAGCTTGGATTAAAAAAATCAATTGAAATAAAAAAAATCATCAATTACGCTTATTAGAATTTTTTTTGCTAAATATTTCACTAATCTCTATTATTTTTATTATTTTATATTTTAGCCCCCAATGTTCTTAAACATTCCAAAAAGGGTGATGGAGTTATGACTATATGAGGTGATTGAACTAACTTATAATGAGTTATAAAGTTCGAGTGCCAACATAAGCTAAACTGTAAGTTAAAGGACCAACATAAAACGAGTTTGAGTTGAGGGACTAACACGTTTGAGTTAGACAAGCTAAAGGGCCCCTGGGGTGATTAAGCCAAAAAAAATCTGTAACCAAATTACATGTGCAGCAGTTACCTGGACAACTATGAGACGTAATGTTCAGTCGCCAAAGCATTTGAGCCAATAATGTTAATAGGCAAAGTGGCCAAGTTGATGGTTGAAGGGGCAAAGTGTATGTATTCCAAATAAGGTGTACGTATAGGTTATGGTAAACCTTATAAGGTTTTTTTTTTGTAATTTTCCCATTTTATTTAACTTGATTGAACTTGTTTGAATCTTTTTGTTTCAAGTCATGCTCTAAATAGATTAGAGAAATCTTCAATAATCAAAATAGTGGCATATATACTAAAATCAACAAAGATTGATGGTGTGTCTATTATTTTTGTATTAAGCAATATCAACCCACTTGAAAAAATATGCACTGGGATAATGAAAATATTTTATCTGTTTGACATAACCATGGCCACTTTGCTTAGATTCAAAAACACTGGTGGCATACTTGCCACATAATTAAACATTAGTGGCCTACTTTAACGTTTTATAACTCAAGTGGCACACTGGTCCATAACGTAAAGCTTAGTGGCACATTTTCTATTTCTGCCAAACTTGTAAGAGGTCTCCTCTAACCCACATAACCTATCAAAGCCCAATTAGGCCGAAAACGCGAATTTCCTTAGCCCTTTTCAAGTTAGGGTTTACAGAGAACCGACCGTTAAGCGGCGGCCACGGAGTTCAGCTACGCTCCACCTTCCTGGGAAAAGCATTTGCACCAGAAAAACTGATCATAAACCTACCAGTAATGGCCAATGAAGAGGAAAAGCAAATAGAAGAAGCAGAAGCGTCTGAGGACGAAGATCTCTTGTGGTCCTCAGACTCTGAAATTGGCGAGGCACTAGACTTCTTGGACTCTAAGGACGACGACGACGCAATTGACAGCTCCTTTTCTCTGAATTCCAGGCGACCCAATGCTCATGGCGGCCTGCACTCGCGACCCAATTCGTCCGCCTTTCAGCCCCTCTCCAACCGCAACCAGAAGTTCTCCCATCACATTCGGGCCTCCCCACTTGACGTACTAGATCATCAACCTTTCACGTGTTTTCTGTTATCATTATTTTTGCTAAAATCTTTGGCGGAAATTGGAGATGTCAGACATTAAAGCTTACAGGAAATGTTGTTGTTCGCTGTCTTTGCTAGTTCAATTTATGGTTCCTCGTGTGTTCAATTGATGGTGCAGGAGTGGGAGGGAAGGGTGAATGTTGGCATGTCTAATTCTGTAACTACGGCAATTCGTGAAAGCGTTCGGGACATGGCCATTGGGAAGATTAAGACTACCGAGAAAGCCGATCGAGCCACAGTTGAACAGGTGGAGATTAAAAATGTGAAATATTATGGTTGCTTTGCTTCTGATGCTCATTTAGTTATTGGAAAGCTTTATAGTTCCTTTGACTCTGGCACCTTTTTTTTTTCCTACATCTATGTTGCAAAATGCATTCCTTCTAACTTATGACGTTGTTCCTCAGGCCATTGATCCCAGAACCCGTATGGTTCTGTTCAAAATGCTGAATCGTGGTGTATTTAACGATATCAATGGGTGCATTTCTACTGGAAAAGAAGTATGTAGTGTGTCTCAGGGGAAGTTATTGAATTTTTTACTTCTATTTGCTGTACTGCATTATCTGTGTGTAAGGTGATAAATTCAAGTCCAAAATTTTCTTTTCATGCAGGCCAATGTGTATCATGCAACAAAATTTGATGGCCAGGAACTAGCAATTAAAGTCTACAAAACTTCAGTTTTGGTTTTCAAGTAAGTAGCTATTGATACTTGCCTGCAAACCAAAACAGTATCTAGAAAAAGAAAAAAACAGAAGGAAAAGAAAAGTCTACAGGCACACATGTGGATCACTTATTTCCTTCTTTTCAGTAGCTTTAGGACAAGGATCCAATTTTTTTCTCATGATAACTTCAGGGACCGAGACCGGTATGTGCAAGGTGATTATCGTTTCAGATATGGATACTGCAAGCATAACCCTAGGAAAATGGTAAAGACGTGGGCTGAAAAGGAAATGAGGAATCTTATGAGGTAAGTGCGACTTCTACTTCCAAAGGCAAATAAATTTCTGCCATGCAGGAATAATGTAAACCTTGCTGCTATTAGCTGTTGGATATCTTCTGATGGTGACATTGAAATATTTTGCAATAGTTTTTTTTTATATCATTTTCAAATTGTAGGCTCAAAGCAGCTGGAATAAGATGCCCAACGCCAATACTTTTGAGACTTCATGTTCTTGTTATGGAATTCATAGGTATGTCAGTCATCATCTGTATCTGTTCATATTATTTTTTTTCTTATATTAGTTCTATTAGAAAAAAGTTTTTAAGAGACATTTCTCTGGACAGTCATATCCTACTTTGGGGAACTTAGCCTTCAAGTGCCTAGAAAAGAATTCGGGCTATATCTTTTGTGTTTTTGGGACACACATTTCCAATCTTTGAAAGAACGAAAAGTTTGTGTTTGCTGATGTTTTGATTGTCGGGTAAGAGTTTATAGTAGGAAAAGGAAAAAACTGATAAATGTTTGCTGTTGTTTCTGTATATATCCCCTTGGTTTGGAAATCTAAAATTGTTTACTTTGCATTACTGTTAGAACTTAGAAGTTCAATATGTTATTTAGGCTCTGATCATCTTGCAGCTTTGAGATTCATGCATGAAGTTCATAATGTCAATTAAATATTAAAAGTCACATTGATGCTATAAGTTACTGCAGAAGCAAAGTAGCGATGTTTTATGCTATATGATCTTCCTAACTATGCTGGTCATCTAATTGCTCAATATTTTGTGATACAGGAAAAGCAGGTTGGGCTGCACCCCGTCTTAAGGATGCTGCTCTATCTCTAGATAAGTTGCGTGAAGGCTATGTAGAGGTGTGCCACCACTTGAGCTACTATGGGGGCCTCAATTATTTTATTAAAATTGCAGTTTGTATGAGTTTAATTGCATCTCACACTAACACACTTTCCTTTTCGTGAGATCAGATGATACTTGCCATGCGTACTTTATATCAGAAGTGCAAATTAGTGCATGGAGACCTCAGTGAATATAACATACTTTACTATGAGGTGATGATTCATTGACCAAAACCAACACCTTCTATTTGTTTTGCGCCTTTGTTAATTGTATTGCTAACTATCCCCTCTCTACTGCCAGGGCCATTTATACATAATTGATGTTTCACAAGCAGTTGATCTTGACCACCCACATGCTCTGGATTTTTTACGTGAAGATTGTGTTCATGTTTCTGTATGTTTTCTTTCACTTTTTATGCCCACCTGAACACCTACACCATCAATGAACTGGAATATGTTCTTAAATGTTAACATTTTGATCTTGGATGGTATTCTTATTGCTTCTTTCTTATGGTTCTTGTTACCATCAGGATTTCTTTAAGAAGCATGGTGTGGCTGTCATGAGTATCCGGGAACTATTTGACTTCATAGTTGATCCTACTATTTCAGATGAATCAGTAGATGGTTACTTGGACGAGGTTTGGTCCTGTAATTCTGACAATTCTGGTGTCAAGTTTATGAATATAACTTACTTTCAGTCAATGCATGTTTTGCAGGTTCAGAAGAAGATTTTAGAGAGAGGAGATCTTTCTGTGGAGGATGAAATTGCAGACTCGGTGTTTGTGCAGGTTAGCAGAGTTTAGTGGCAGGAGTCCCTTTGGTTCTTGTCTGACCATGTGCTTAACTTTTGTTGATAAAACGCTGTTCCTTGCTATATGGTTGACTGGTCCAAATCAATCAGTCAATAATGGTGCATGAATCTTTTGTCTTATCTCCCACATTTGGAAGGAATCTTTAATTTGGTGAGGGCATTTCTGTTAACAGATTGGTAGGTTTCCAGAGCTGACGACATTGGTCTTGAGTTGTACTAATTTGCAAGAATAACTGAAAGTGAGGGTTTAGTTTTGTGTGAACGAAATTTTGTCAAAAACTTGATATTGGTGCTATACCATAAAGTTCGATATGGAAACACGAAGTAAATTATCTGTGGCCAGATTATTGGGCTAACTCTAGTTTGGGAAATGATTCGTCAAGTTTCAAATGGAGATTATTACTTGGGCTTTGTTAGAAATAGGTGAATTTTGTTTTGGCATTGTTGAACTTTGTTAATTGGCTGATTTAAATTCAGGCATACATCCCAAAAACACTTGATCATGTAAAGAACGCCGAGGAGGATGTAATACGATTAACAAGTGGCAAGGACACTGAAGACTTATACTACAAGACTATCACAGGGCTTAAGGAGGCTCTTTCTAAAGCCGAAAGTTCACCACCTCATGAAGAGGAGCGGCAACCTGTTGTAGAGGCTTCAGTCAACCCAGCTGGTTATTCAAACTCACAGGGGCTCCAATCTGAGCGTGAATCTGAGTCTGGCTCTGCTTCTGAAACAGATGGTGAAGAAGATGACTCGAGTGAGGGGGAAGAAGATGAGTCACAAGGGCTGAGGAAATTAAATGTGGCAGAGGTTCCTGTGGATAAGAGAGCTGCCCGAAAGGAAAACAAAAAGAAGGTGAAAGAGGAAAAGAGGGAGGCGAGGAAGACAAAAGTGCCGAAAGCTGTGAAGAAAAGGAAGAAGAAATTAGCCAAAGCCCAGAAGACTAGGTAGGCATTGCAGTTGCAGTACACTCTGAAGATCCATCATGCAGTTCTGTAAATACTTTTTGCAGTCGTAGCATTAGTTGTATTCCTTTTACTATTTAAGCGAGTTTATGAAGTTGAATGCACACTTTGCAGGTCTGATTTGTAAAGAATTAGAACAAAAGTATTTTTTCTTTCTTTCTATTCTGAACCTCCTTTATTCTTTTTTTTTTTTTCGGTTACATGGGAGAGAAACTAGAAGACGAAGGAGACATTGAACAGTGGATCTCTTAATAACAGCCATAGGTCTTGGCTACTATATCAAGGCTTGGTTTATTATCTTTGCAGCAAAAGTGGAGCAAACACCGTTTGTCTTGTCATGCTAAGCCTCAGTTGGCTCAGGACTTCCATCACCGCCAGCCTCAGTTGGCTCAGAACTTCCATCGCCGCCATCATCAACATCATCGCCAGGGCCTTCAACACCCTGATTTTGAACCAAAAGATGAGGACCACAACAGTATGCATTGTCTTGTACGCAACAATCTTCTTCGGTGCTAGCACTTGGGTGCTTATCCAGACAATATGCACGAACAGTTGCATCAGCATTCTCAGCTTTGCAATCAACTTGTTTTTCATTAAACGGAACAAATTGTTTGCACATGTTGTATTTCAAGTGGTCACACCTTGCATCCACCATTGTTTCTAATAGGAACAAAATTTCATAAAGAATGAAAAGAGTTTGAACAACAATTTTTGAAAATATATAGGATTATTTTTTAAATCAGTCAAGAAGGAAACATGTTTCTTGTTTGAAAATATATACAATAATGTATATAGGATCATCAAGATTTTAGATATTGAGTTCCAATGAAAATTTGGTTAAGATGAACACTAAACATTTAAGCAAATTCATGTCACTACAAAAGGGATGCAAAATCACAACAAACGGTCTGTCTTTTGCTTTATGGAGATCTAAATACCTATTCACCAGCATCTGGCGACTGATTTAGTCGGCAGTTGGCCACAAATTGGTTGGCAATCAATGACTAAAGCCACCAAGATGTTTTTTCTCTACCCATTGGCAACTGATTGGCAATAAAAAATTCAGTCGTCATTTTCAGTCAAAATTTTGCATTTATGTTGTAGTGTATTAGATGACATTTCAAATGGAAGTAAAAAGTTTCAAGGTTGAGACTTACCAGGATATAAAAGAAGACATGAGAGGATGACGACTTGGGTAAAGATGAGAAACTTTAGAAGATGAAACCTGTTGTAGATCCTCCTGTTAATATCACTGCTATACAAGATAATATTAAAGACGATTATCAAATTGCTAAAAGAGATTACCTCATATTCACCCAATTCCTCTGAATTGTGGCTAGTTAAGGAAATCCTCAGTTCCCCCCTTCTCAGTATAATGTTGGATTGATAGAGGTTTCCTCCATTCTCCTGTTCTTAGTATAGTGTTGGACCGAACTAGGTTGCAGGATATATATATATATATATATATATATATATATATGCTCACACGTGTGGATAAAATTAAGATTATTGCTACGGGGTATACTTAATTGATGCTATCGTGTTGTTCTCACCATGACATTTCATTTTAATTAAATTAGCCACTACGTTAGTTAGGAAAAAAAAAACAGCGAGTCATTTCATTGTTTAAAAGGGAAATGAAGAATTGTAAACTTTACGAACTTTTCATGGTTGAATAATTAATTTAATACTTTTTTTATTGTATGAAACTTCTAAATTTCATATGCACTAGAACTTCGTATATATTTTTTAAGAACTAGTAACGACATATAACAATGTCCTTTATTATTTTACAGTAATTTTATATATGCGTGTTTAGTCATATATTTAGGTGTAGTTCATTATATAGGTTATAAATGCTATGCAAATCTTCCTTTAAGTTATTATTATTGTTGTTGTTGTTGTTATTATTATTATTTTTAATATGTGAGTAAGTAAATTTAAGTGATTAATAGTCTAAAATCTAACAAATAAAAAAAAGATAAAGTTTATCATAAAAGATTATTAAAGTTTGAATCACAATGAAGAAGTGTGTGATATTAAGTAATCTAAAATTTTTTTAAGTCTAAATTTAATATTTTTAATAGGACCACAGGTGACAGCTTAACGGCTCCGCATTCGAACTATCTAATCTCCGACTTGGTATTCAATGCCTAACAGGTGCGTTGTTTGTCATTTTCTACTAATTGCAGCTTGTAGCTTTCCGGGTTTCAACAGACAAGCAACTTTCTTTCAAATTTTACTCTGTAATTTCTCGTCTTTTAATATATACCTTGTAAAAGCTTTTGAATATCAAAAAATAAAAAACATATTCTTAATAGGCTAACAAAACTGCTTTGCTAGTCCCTGAACTATACCCTTTGTTGCAAAGTGGTCCGTGAACTAGAAATATCCCAAAGTAGTGCCTAAACTATACGTAGGTTACATGAGTGATCCTTCGGTCTCCTTGCCTCCATTAGACAACAATAGAAATATCACTTTTCAGTTATTAGAATTTTTATCTGGTCCTCAAATTTTAGAATTTAATGATGAATAAATTTAATTATCGTTATTTGCAAACTATTGCCCGAATTTATTTTTATATAGATATACATATAATTATAAATGAAAACATATAATCTTTAATTGTAATAAATGAAAATGTTTAATTGGATCTAAAAATTGTTCAAAACTAGAGAACTTGACAAAACGGCCATGTCACCATTGCAACTATAGCCAATAGGTTGTCGAGGAATAAGAAAGTGAATATTTAATAAAGATTATTAAAAAAAACACACAAAGCTTTTTTTTTTTTCATGAAAAGTAAACAACTTTTTTTGTGTTTATAGCTAATGAGAAAAAGATGTTACCAGTCCTAAAATTTGACACCCTCCCTCAAATATTTGTAATATTTTCATATTTAATAATTTACTTTATCTTATTGTTTTTTAAGTTAGTATTTATGTTACTTACTCTAGGGTAGTCCAGTTAAAGAGCCAAAATTGTGCATTTAAAACTCATAGGATTGGTATGTTCTGTAGGCCATCAGAACAATACCTTTAGTGTGTATACCCAAGTGGCCCTCTTAGGCACTATGTAAATGCATGCATATTGGTCCAACTATTATACACATATTCATATTTTATGCATACCATGACAGCAAGGAAGAAAAATACTAGCACAAGTCTTAATCTTGGCTACCACATATTAGACAATCCTGTTAAGTTTAAGTAACCAGTCATTGCACTCGAAACTTCCTCCAAACAATTGTATTAATCTAGTCATGTACCCCCTGTTTTCTTTGCTTCATTATCAAGTAGAGACTTAAACCAAACCAGGGAATATGGTTTTACATTAATAGCCCACCTATGGACCAAGTTATAGATTTTTTAAGTTGGTTACAAAATTCTGACAAAAAGAACAGTAACTGAGCCAACTTTGCAACATCATAACTTTGGCTGTAGGGCTCCAAATATAGAAATTTCAAAGCCCAGTTAAACCCCTAGATGTGCTCTAAGTGTGGTCAATATTTCATACCAAGATTCATTATACAGAAAGAGATATAGAACTTTGAGTGTAAGGTCAAAATTATGGTCACTTTATGACCATTTCGCCGATATGAAATTTCATAAGTGTGCAAACACTTCATTCACAAGGGGTAAGCCCTCCAAGGCTATCCCATACATGTCAAATACACATATGAATTACATGTTCTTGCATCTAGCAACTTAATGTGGTCAAAACAGAATTTACAAACAAGCAGCCTATCATTCACATTTAGACAGCTTGTGGGCCACATTCACATACATAGCAAAACAGCCCTCAAATGTTCACATACTTCTTTCAACTTTACATGTATTACATGTACATGCATCCATGCACTATATAATGGCCTTAACTCAGCTAAAACACGCACCCAAGTTACAAAAGAGCTTTAGATACAATGCACTCCAGAAATAGGATGCTGGACAGCTGCTGCATAGTACAGTAAATACCATCACTAAAAATACCAAATGTGCTCCTAAAATCATTAAACTTTCCAGATCACAACTAGATACATGGAAGTTCAAGTACCTGAAATTTCAAATCAAAACTTAAGCTACAAAGGTCAGTTTGAATGTGATTTTTCTGCTGGATCTAAAATGGGCAGATTTGATGGGAGTAAGTTTCATTGTGAAACTTAGTAAGGAGAACGCTTATACTCTTAAGGTAATGTAAGCCTTGGTATCACCTACATCCAAAGACACTAAAAAAAAAGAAACACAATGCATATATCCAACATATAGCAATCAAATGCAACAGCCAAACACAAACAATAAACACATGTATGCGGCAGCAACAGTTAACATTGGTTAGTCCATAAAGCATGCAATAAACATAAGCAAATCATTATGACAACCTTCCTCAAGCATAAGCTTGGTCTTAGGAGAGTTTTAACACTAGTTAGTACTAACTTTGGGCTCTAGAAACCCTTAAATTCACTGCCATCACTGTGCACTTCATACTAGGTCACAAATCCCTCACTAAGTGCATTCTCTTCACTAAGCTTGGTTTATCAAGCTCATGGCTCTCTTCCAAGCCTAGCCCTAGCTCTATGAATATTTGAATAATACAATAAATAGTCCATGAGAGCAAGAAAACTCCTTACCTTGATGGGTATGCCAAAATTGGAGCTTGATCCTAGGTGCACTCAAGTCTTAGCACCAAATAGCTTTTAATTGCCCTTTCTTGCTTTCAATTGCAACTAATTGCAAACTTGGAGGTCTGATGGCTATGGAGGAAGTGTGGAGGTAGAGGGGCTAAGTTTTTGCCGCTAGAAAAGACCAAATGTAGGAGATAAAGACAAAGATAATCACTTATAAAGACTTTAGTGCACAAAACACACTTAACTAGCCTTAACCATGCTTTATGTCATTTTCCTTGTTACAAGACTATGGTTTCTTAGTCTTAATCTCTTGGCCTACATTTCCCCATCCATATCTTGCTTTGGCTACCTTTTCTTGAGTGGGATAACTTTAAAATGTCTCTATTTGAGTTAAGTCAAAGACATAGACATCCAAAGGCCTACATTAGGACACTTTGGCCCTTAAGCCCTTTTGTGTTTTCTTTGTCCAAACTTGTCTTCCATAAGCAATTTGATCCCTCAATAGCACTTTGATACCATTCATATCCTTCCCATAACTCTCCTTAGCTTTCTTAGAGAATTTTGCAATTAAGTACCCGAATTTCCAAGACAGTACAAAAAAGTCAATAGGTTGCTTGACAAACAAACAACCCCTAAGGCTTTTCTTGGGGGCCAAGTTACCAACTTAAAATACTTTTAAAGAGATGTTGATCATGCCCTTTACCCCTCACATTCCAATCACTATGGTGAGAATTACACAATATAATAGTTGTTTATTATTATGCCATACTCTGTAACTATTTCATTTTTGTGATTTGATAATAATCCTCCGCCCTTAGACATTTTGGGCCTCCAAAGTTGCTTTTAGCTTCGGGTATTCTATAGGATACCTTTCCATAAGGTCTTTCTCAATTTCCTAGGTTTCTTCTCTTTCAGAGTGGTGTGATCCCTGAACTTTAACCATGGGAATGAGCTTGCTTCTTAACCTTCTGGTATCTTCAGCTAAGATAACTAGATGTTTTTCTTCATATGTCAAGTTAGGTTCCAACTATACATCTTCCATTACAATAGCATGCTTTGTTTCGAATAGACACTTCTTAAGCATACTAATGTGAAAAATATTATGAACACTTGACATGCTTAGCGGTAGAGCTCACCTGTATGCTATCTTGCCAGGTCTGTCTAAGATCTCATAATGACTTATATATCTTGGAGCTAACTTGGTTCCTCTGACAAATCTGATATTGCCTTTGGTTGGTGCAACTTTCAGCCAAACATTGTCACCAACCTCAAATTCTAAGTCTTTCATTCTTTTATTCACATAGGCTGTGGTTCTTTCATTGGCCGCCTTCAATCTCTTTTGAATCTTTTTTATCTTGGCAATAGTCTCCTCAATGATTTCATGACCCAACTCTAGCCTGTTTGAGGCTTCCACCAAACAATTGGGTGTCATGCACCTTCTTTCATATAATGCTTCATAAGGTGCCATACCAACGGTGCTTTGATAACTATTGTTATAGAAAAATTCCACCAATAACAATTGTTGGTCCCATTCACCCTTGAAATCCAATATACAGCTCCTGAACATGTCTTCCAGTATTTGTATCACCCTTTCAGTTTGCTCATCAGTCTAAGGGTGATAAGTAGTACTCAGGTAGATTTTGGTACCTAGTGCTTTGTGAAAAGCACTCCAAAACCAAGCTATAAATCTTGGATCTCTATTAGATACAAATCTGATATTCTATGTAGCCTCATTATCTTTTGGATATACATCTAAGCCCAAATTCTCCAGGGAATCTGTGAATCTCAGTCAACCTCTTCTTGAGCTCCTGGAAACTCTTTTCACATTTCTCAATCCACTCAAACCTTTGACCCTTCTTGGTCAGATGAGTAAAAGTTGAGACAATCATGGAAAAGCCTGGTACAAATCTTCTGTAGTATCCAATTAATCCTAGGAAACTTCTAATTTCCTTTACAATCTTTGGTTTTTCCCATTCTTGCATTGCCTTGACCTTTTCAGGATCTGCCTTAAGGCCTTGTACATTTATGATGTGTTTTAGGAAAGACACTTCCTTTATCCAAAATTGGCACTTGGATAACTTGGCATAAAGTTGATGTTCCAACAGAGTCTTTAAGATAATCTTTAAATAATGTTCATGTTCATTTTCATCCTTGGAATACACTAGGATGCCATCAATGAACACAACCACAAATTTGTCTAGATGTGGTTTGAACACCCTGTTCATCAAGTCCATAAAAGTAGCTAGGACAGTAGTCAAACCAAATGACATGACCGTGTACTCATAATGCCCATATCTGGTCCTAAATGCTATCTTAGGAATATCCTCTTCTTTTACTTTTAACTGAAAGTATCCAAATCTCAAATCTATCTTGGAGAAGATTTTAGCTCTATTGAGTTGATAAAAAAATCCTCAATCTTAAGGAGTGGATATTTGTTCTTGACTATCAGTGCATTAAGCTTCATGTAGTCAATGCATAGTCTCAATGATCCATCATTTTTCTTCACAATGAGCACTAGAGCTCCCCATAGTAAAACACTTGGCCTTATGAACCTTTTTTCAAGAAGATCATCAAGTTGTTTCTTGAGCTCATTCATCTCTGTGATAGGCATTCTGTAAGGAGGAATGGATATTAGACTAGCTCCTGGTTGGAGTTTGATCTCAAATTTAATCTCTCTTGGTGGAGGAATACGTGACAGGTCTTTAGTAAAAACTTATGGAAAGTCTCTCACTATAGGTATTATGTCCACTTCCTCATCACAGTGCAATTCATTCAATGCATAATAGTAATCATGCTCCGAAATTACAAGTATCTCATCTAATACCTCTTGTTCCATATCATGTATTTCATACACTAATTCCTTAGAATTCACTAATGAATGCACTTCATCATCAGACAATGTGATTTTTCTCTTAGCATAATCAATTCTTATGTTATGCATAGCAAGCCAATTAATACCCAGCACTATATTATACTTAGGAATGTCCAACATTAGGAAATTAGTCATAACCTTATTTTTTCCTACTACTAGCTCACAATCCTTAGCTAGTTCATTAATGAAAAGACATTGACTACCTGCTGTTTTCACTAAGGATATTCTAAGCATGATTTCAATAAGCAAATTCATGGCATCAATCAATTTCCTAGCCATTATAGACACAAATGCACCAGTATCAAATAGAACACTAGCAGGTACACCATTTAGGTAAATGTTACCTCTTAGTACTCCTCCCTGCTGTGATGTCTTTGGCCTTTCCACTTAGAACAATCTGTTAGCTCTTTTCACTAGAGACCATGGCACTGGAGGAATTGGTCTCTGATGTCCCTCCCTAGGTACTGCCCCTCTTTTCCTGCTCCAATAGGCCTTATTAGACCTTGGTCTTCTGGCCTTCTTCATTAAGCATGTGGGCAATCCTTGATCCAGTGATCCATTACACCACATCTCAAACACGCTTGAGTGTCAAAATAACAAGGTTTCTTTCCATGAAACTTTGCACTTAGGGCACCTTAGGCCAGGGAACTTCCCCTTAACCTTGCCCTCACCACTAGAATGGGAATTTTTGGCAATTTCCTTGCCATATGGTGGCTTATTCTGCTTGCTACCTTTCTGACTACTTTCCCCTGCTCCACTTGGAAAGTACCTAGTCTCATTCTTCTCTTGCTCTACTAATAGAGCCTTCTGCATTATTTCATAACATGTTACTGGCCCGAATGGCCTTACAGCTTTTCTGAATGTTTGATCTTAGGTTTATGATAAATCTCTTTGCTTTCAACTCCTCTAGTCCATGATACTGAGGAGCATATCTCACTAACTAATTAAATTTGTGCTCATACTCTAGGACACTTAAGTTGTCCTGCCTTAGAGCATCAAATTCAGCTTGCTTCATGTCCTTGATAGTATCATTGATATATTGCTCCTAGAGATGTCAATGGGTAGGGTTTAGGTAGGGTTGTGTCATTCTAGAACCCGCCCCATGATACAATCCATACAACCCAAATCCTACCCATAACCCGCATCGGGTAGGGTTTTATAAACCCATATCCTACCTTTATATTCGTGGGTAGGATGCGGGTTCTCGACCTGCAAACCCGCAAAATTATTACATATGAGATTAAGAGATATATATATGAGATTAAGAGAAATTTAACATGTAAAATACGATAAACTTCTCACACAACAACAATAAATATGTTCGAACAAAACAAAAAATAATAAATAACTATGTCCAAACAACAATTAATTGTAGTAATACAATCCTTATTAATATCAACTAGTCAAATGACACACAGGCACAACGGATTGTATATATATTTATATATATATACGCATACTGGCTACAGCAGGGCAGATTATACACACACACACACATACACACACACACATACACGCACATAGCGGGTACATAGTGGTTTATATATATATACATATATATATGCACATAACGGGGTGGATTAGGGGCAGGTTGTTAGCTAAACCCGCATCCTATTTGCACCCAACGGGTTTTATTACAAAAAAATCTGGATCCGCCCCGAATCCATTTAATTGGAAAAAAACCCTACCCATCGGGTAGGGTAGGATCTGGTATCCACAGAGTAGGGTTCAAATTGACATCCCTAATTGCTCCTTAAAAAACTGAGTGAACTTTGGCCAGCTCATCTCTAAATCTATTCCTGGCCTTTTGCCCTTTTGGACAGCATATCTATCTCTGGTGTTTCTCCACCACATCTATGCACTGCTTACCAAATTGTAAGTAGCTAGTGACATCTTCTTGTTGGAGTTGAGTGGCATTCTCTCAAACATCTTTTCTATGGAGATTAACCACTCCTCAACTCTTTCTGGTCCTGCTCTTCCATCGAACTGTAGATGCCTTAGTCCTTGGAACCTTTCCAATAGTCTGACCTCATTTAGGCCCTTTAGATCCTCTGCTCTCTGTCTCCTGGATCTGTGAGACTCCTTAGCATGGTGATGCTCTCTATGCCTTCTCCTCTCCTTCTCTCATGATCTTCTTCAATCTCATTCTTGGTGGAGGAACGGTTATAAACTGAGGGATTGGCCCTAGACACCTGACTAATCTCAGATCTCACTCTTCTTCCTTTAGGATTTCTGCTATCTTCATCTTCCACTTCATTAGCATCATCATTTCTATTTTCCAATCTTCCAGAAGGAACATGTTCAAATGTGTTCCTAGCCTCATCTTCTGGTTCCTGCTATCCACTCAGAGCTACTTCAGCTGAAGCTACTTGGACTCATTGATTTTGTGCTTGAATTAGTCTTACTAAGTTTTCATTTATTAGAGCTAAGTTTCTTTGAAGCTCTAACCAAACCTGAGGCACTTCAGCATTTGGTGCATCCTGTTGGCCCTAATTCTCCTTTTCCTATCCATTTCTTTGTTGCCTGGGTTTAGTATAAGGCCTTAGGGGTGGTTCCTCTTTCCTTGTGGCAACCACGTTTACTTCTTGTTCACGATTCATCATAGAGCATATATAAAGATCATAGGTATTTTAATGGAACTTGACATTACCAGTTGACCAAACTAAGTTCATGTACGTAGCTAGCATGCAAATACAACTATATGTACAAGTGCAAACCATGCTCTAACAATGCTCTGATACAACAAACTGTTACCCACTCCGGGATAGTCCAGTTATGGTGCCAAAATTGTGCATTTATAACTCCCAGGGTTTGTATGTTCTGTAGGTCATCAGAACAATACTCTTAGTGTGTATACCCAAGTGGCCTGCCCTCTTGGGCACTATGTAAATGCATGCATATTGGTCCAACCATTATACATATATTCACATTTTATGCACACCATGACAGCAAGGAAGGAAAACACTAGCACAAGTCTTAATCTTGGCCACCACACATTAGGCAATCTTGTTAAGTTTAAGTAACCAGCCACTACACCTGAAACTTCCTCCAAAAAACTATATTAATCTAGCCATGTACCCCCTTATTTTCTTTGCTTCATTATCAAGTAAAGACTTAAACCAAACCAGGGAATTTGGTTTTACATCAATAGCCCGCCTATGGACCAAGTTATAGATTTTTGAAGTTGGTTACAAAATTCTAACCAAATGAACAGTAACTCAGCTAATTTTACAACGTCATAACTTTGGCTACAGGGCTCCAAATGCAAAAATTCAAAATCCCAGTTAAACCTCTAGATGTTCTCTAGGTGTGGTCAAGATTTCATACCAATATTCATTCTAAAAAGAAATACATAGAAATTTGAGTACAGGGTCAAAATTCTGGTCACTTTATGACCATTTTGCCCATGTGAAATTTCATAAGTGTGCAAACACTTCATTCACAAGGGGTAAGCCCTCTAAGGCTATCCCATACATGTCAAATACACATATGAATTACATGTTCTTGCATCTAGCAACTTAATGTGGTCAAAACATAATTTATAAACAAGCAGCCTATCATTCACACTTAGACAGTTTGTAAACCATATTCACATGCATAGCAAAACAACCCTCAAATGTTCATATACTTGTTCCAACTTTACATGTATTACATGTACATGCATCCATGCACTACATAATGGTCTTAACTCAGCTAAAACATGCACCCAAGTTATAAGAGAGCTTTAGACACAATGCACTCCAGAAACAGGATGCTGGACAGCTGCTGTATAGTACAGTAAACACCATCACTAAAAATATCAAATGTGCTCCTAAAATCACTAGAATTTCCAGATCACAACTAGATACACGAAAGTTCAAATACCTAAAATTTCAGATCAAAACTCAAATAGCAAAGGTCAGTTTGAATGTGATCTTCCTACTGGACCTGAAATGGGTAGATTTAATGGAAGTAAGTTTCATTGTGAAACTTATTAAGGAGAACGCTTATACTCTTAAGGTAATGTAACCCTTGGTATCACCTACATCTAAAGACACTAAAACACAAGAAACAAATTGCATATATCCAACATATAGCAATCAAATGCAACAGCCAAACACAAACAACAAACACATGTGTACAGCAACAACAATTAACATTGGTTAATCCATAAAACATGCAATAAACATAAGTAAATTACTATGGTAGCGCTCTTCAAGCATAAGCTTGGTCTTAGGAGAGTTTAACACTAGTTAGTACTAACTTTAGGCTCTAGAAACCCTTAAATTTACTGCCATCACTGTGCACTTCACACTATGTCACAAAATCTTCACTGACTGCACTCCCCTCACTAAGCTTGGTTCATCAAGCTCATGGCTCTCTTCTAAACCTAGCCCTAGCTCCATGGATGTTTGAATAATACAGTAAAAAGTCCATGAGAGGAAGAAAACTCCTTACCTTGATGGGTATGCCGAAATTGGAGCTTGATCCTAGGTGCACTCAAGTTTTAGCACCAAATAGTTTCCAATTGCCCTTTCTTGCTTTCAATTACAACTAATTACAAGCTTGGAGCTATGGTGGCTATAGAGGAAGTGTGAAGGTGGAGGCGTTGCATTTTTTCTTCTGGAAGAGACCAAATGTGGGAGATAAAGGCAAAGGTAGCCACTTATAAAGACTTTAGTGCACAAAACACACTTAATTAGCTTTAACCATCCTTTATGACATTTTCCTTCCTACAGGACTATGGTTTCTTAATCTTAATCTCTTGTACCACATTTGACCATCCTTATCTTGCTTTGGCTGCCTTCTCTTGAGTGGGATAACTCTAAAATTTCTCCATTTGACTTAAGTCAAAGACATAGACATTCAAAGGCCTACACTAGGACACTTTGGTCCTTAAGCCCTTTTGTGTTTTCTTTGTCCAAACTTGTCTTCCATAAGCAATTTGATCCTCCAATAGTACTTTCATACCACTCATATCCTTCCCATAACTCTCCTTAGCTTTCCTTGAGAGTTTTGCAGTTGGGTACCCGAATTTTCAAAACCTTACAAAAAAGTCTATAGGTTGTTTTACAAACAAGCAATTCTTAAGGCTTTTCTTGGGGGCAGAGTTACCAACTTAAAACACTTTTGAGGAGGTGTTGATCATGCTCTTTACCCCTCACACTTCAATCACTATGGTGAGAATTACACAATATAATGATTTTTTACCATTATGCCACATTTTGTAATTCTCCCATTTTTGTAAGGCGGTAACAATTTCAATATTTATTTTTATTTCAATTTTATTTATTTACATGAAAAAAGTGGAGGATAAAAGTGGCACTAACACATGTATATTCTCATATTTCTTAACTCTGTGCTAAATCCAAATATTTTAAAAAATATGGGATGATGGAGGTAGTACCTTTTTTTTACTGGTAGATCTCAAATATTTTACAATGTTGCTAGAAATCATAAATTTTTAACTTATCACTATTAATTCTATATACGGCAGTTGTCCAACTGACTCCCTCAGTCTAATCCTGTTGGTATAGATACCTATGTACCTAGAAGTAGGTCCTCGACTATAGTATGAAAATTAAATAGTAGTAGGATAAAGTTTAGCAATATTTTGGGCTCGAGCCATATGAACGTAGAAGTAGATTTTAGGAAAGCTTTCCTTTAGAAAAAGACTGCATCAACTCGACTCTGGAATAGTCGAAGTTTAATGTGGCTATCAATTACCAAGAGGTCTTAGACCAAAAAAAATGTAAAAATTTTTATTTAGCATTTACAAGATATCCTTTTAGAAATATTAAATGAGATTTTTTTTTTGAAATAAATAGTAATTTTTTGTTATCAGATTAAGAAATTGAACACTCAACACAACAATAATCAAAAAGTATTTTTTTCAAATTTAATGGGTAAATAATTTTATAAAAATAAATTATATTCATCTAACTTTATTTCTCTTATTGTCATATTTTAGACATTTACTTAGTAGAGTTTTATACATAAAGAAAGAAACAAATATTTAAGGTTTTTGGATTTTTTTTACATTATGTGAAAGGAGTTACAATTTTAATACTAAAAATACTCAACTAAGATCATGTTAGGCTTGATCCATTAGAGCCCTACAATTGGACTTAATTCATGTGCAAGACTGTTTTGGTCAAAATCCAAATCAAAGAAGAATCATAATTAAGGGAGGTATTTAATATGAGAGGATTCTTATGAGGAATAGAATCCCTCATTAATTACACTTCTAGAGATCCACAGTTGGCTCCCATGTTTGTAAAAGGAAATCTCCATAGCACATCCAAGGTATCCACAAAATACCCTACTTTCGTAACCACTTTGCCTACTATTCTGATAGCTAACTTGATCATTAGAAGGTTTTCTTTGGAGACACACTCTTGGGCTCTAACACTATCTTTAATTGCAGGTGCACTAGTCCTAGTTTACTTGGGTCATCACAAATAGGTCTAGTTTGACCAATCATTTTGCAAGTTTGTTTATCAGTTTTGCACTGTCTATGGGAACAATGGTGATGAGATCTCGATGCATCTAGGAATAACTGAATAAAGAGAATGTCATTGATGGCGGACGGAGTCTCCCTGAGCAAGCAGAGACTCCTTGGGTCAAGGGGCCAGAGGAAGGACCATTGATGTAAAAGCCTCTATTATGCCCCGATAGAGACCCGGCCAAAGGAAAGACACCTACAGCCCTTGATGATAACCAATTTCCGAGCTCTCTAGCATGATTTATTCAAGAATTGTAAGGCTACTATCTAGCAGGAGCCGAAGAAGGTAGTAAAAAGTCACCTTACCCCGATAACAATTAGGCTTCCTCTGTAGAATTAGCCGTAAGTGTTTGGTCTATTTGGATGGGATAGAACTAATCAAAATAAGCATTATCCTTAAGAGGTTGGACTAGATAAAAGAACATTTGAAAGCCGATGATCCTCTTTTTAAGCAACATTTCCTGGTGGTTACAGATATCAGTTATAAGTGGGTGTAGCCGTTAACACAGGAGATCAACAACACGTTGGTCCTTAATGGTTTCAGAATGCTAAACATAGATCTATATGAAAGACTCACGGACTCTATCAATTACTAGAAGAGATACATCACGTCTATAAGGTTGGAGAGGGCCATAGATGTGGTTATGTGTAGGGCCTTTAGTTTCATTTTGTTGGTGGTAGCTATAACCTAGTTTGGGAAGATTAAAGGCCGTTAATTCCAATCAATTTGAAATTTTTCCCAAACCTTTATACGATATGAAAAACCTATGCTAAAAAATTTTAGTCATGCCACTCCCAAAATGGTAACCAATGTTTTGCAAGATAAGGCAAGGAATAAATAAGTATTTGGAGGACTGTATAAGAAGATTCAATGCAAAGGTGGTCCTAGTGCACGACCTCCCTTCCTAGATGCATCTACTAGCCATAACCTAAGGATTGTTATAGGATTCAAGGTTTGCATTTACAATATATCCTTTTAGAACTATTAAATGAGAATATTTTTTTTGAAATAAATAGTAATTTTTTATTATCAGATTAGGAAATTGAACACTCAACAAAATAATAAACAAAAGGTAGTTTTTTCAAATTTAATGTGTAAATAATTTTGTAAAAAAAATTATATTCATCTAACTTTATTTCTCTTATTTCTTTGTAGAGTCGTATTATATTTTAGACATTTACTTAGTAGAGTTTTATATAGAAAGAAATAAATAAATATTTAAGGTTTTTGGATTTTTTTTACATTATGCGAAAAGAGTTATAATTTTAACACTAAAAATACCCAACTAAGATCATGTTAGGGTTGATCCACTAGAGCCCTACAATTAGACCAAATTCATGTGCAAGATTATTTTGGCCAAAATCCAAATCAAAGAAGAATCATAATTAAGGGAGGTATTTAATATGAGAGGATTCCTACAAGGAATTGAATCCCGCATTAATTACACTTCTAGAGATCCACGGTTGGCTCCCATGTCTATAAAAGGAGACCTTCACAACACATCCAAGGTATCCACAAAATGCCCTACTTTTGTAGCTACTTTGCCCACTGTTCAGATAGCTAACTTGATTATTAGAAGGTTTTCCTTGGAGACACACTTTAGGGCTCTAACACTATCTTTAATTACAGGTTACTAGTCCTGGTTTACTTGGATCAATAGGTCTAGTTTGACCAATCATTTTGCAAGTTTATTTATCAGTTTTGCACTGTCCGTGGGAACAATAGTGATGAGATCTCGATGCACCTAGGATTAACTGAATAAAAAGAACGTCAATGATGGTGGACGGAGTCTCCCTGAGAAGCAAAGACTCCTTGGGGTCAAGGGGCTAAAGGAAAGACCATTGAAGTAAAAGCCTTTATTGTGTCCTGATAGAGACCCGGCCAAAGGAAAGGCACATGTAGCCCTTGATGATAACCAATTTCCAAGCTCTCTAGCATGATTTATTCAAGAAGTGCAAGGCTACTATCTAGCAGGAGCCAAAGAATGTAGTAAAAAGTCACCCTACCTCGATAATAATTAGGCTTCCTCTATAGAACTAGCCACAAGTGTTTGGTCCATTTGGAAGGGATAGAACTAATCAAAATAAGCATGATCCTTAAGAGGTTGGAGTAGATGGAAGAGCGTTTGAAAGCCGATGATCCTCTTCTTGAGCAATATTCCCCGATGGTCACAGATATCAGTTATAAATGGGTGTAGCCGTTCACATAAGAGATCAACAACACGTTGATCCCTAATGGTTCCATAATGTTAAACATAGATCTATATGAAAGACTCACAAACTCTATCAATTACTAGAAGAGATGCATCACGTCCATAAGGTTGGAGAGGGCCACAGATGTGCTTATATGCAGGGCCTTTAGTTTCACTTTGTTGGGGGTGGCTATAACCTAGTTTGGGAAGGTTAAAGGCTGTTAATTCCAATCTATTTGACATTTTTCCCAAACCTTTATATGATACCCATGCTAATTTTTTTTTTAAAAACCTATGCTAAAAAATTTTAGGCTTGCCACTCCCAAAATGGTAACCAATGTTTTCAAGATAAGGCAAGGAATAAATAAGTATTTGAAGGACTATATAAGGAGATTCAATGCAGAGGTGGTCCTTGTGTACGACCTCCCTTCCTGGATGCATCTACTAGCTATAACCTAAGGATTGTTATAGGATTCAAGGTTTGCGTAGGATCTACATTAGAATCCCGTTTAAAACATCAATGAATTCCTAGACGGCTGACCCATTACATGCGTGTAAAGAAGCTCAAGAAGTCATACACCCAAAAGATGACCTTGAAGGAGTAACAATAAAATCCAAAGGACAATGGCCCTTATTGAGGAAAAACGGTTAGGGTAGGAGGCTATGCCCTTATAGGATTTGAGGGCCAATAATTAAAATTCCTTGGAGAGGTGAAACAAGGTGACAAAATGACCGTAGCCCTTTCCCCAAAAGGCAGCCCACAAGAAAAAGAAGTAATGTAGCTAACATGGGGAAATAGCAAAAAAAAAAACTAAAGACTGTTAGGAGTTGCATTAATTCACTAACGAACTTGACAAGGAAGATGACTTAAAGGGAATATATTGCCTATCTTGCTTCCTTGTGCCAAGGGCTAGAGGACATGACATGGAAAAGAAACGAAGAAAGAAAATCTCATCATGCATGAAGGTAGGAGAAGCCTCTGTTCTTCAACAAGATAGATGAATACAAGAACCCAAGACCTGCCACGGGCATCATTCATATGATTAAAAATGGAATCATCATTGTTGCACAAGAGACAAGCTAAAGAGATAGCCTAATTGAAGACCGTGAAGTCAAGAAATATCCTGACTAGAGTCGATTGATCGTTAGCAACATTCCCTCATATCAATCCTATCTTGGTAACAGCTTGTATCAATAATTTTGATGTGGAGAGCGTGTATCTAGACACCAGAGCCAACCCAAACATTTTGTTTTCCTCCTTACTAAACAAATTGAAGATTAAGAAGTTTTATTTAGCCATTGTTTCAGGGCCAACCTTTTTGGTCAGAAAGTATGAAGTCTTTACCTTAGGTATTATTAAGCTTTCACTAATTCTAGTAGGGACCTTTCAAGATGGAGCACCATCTGTGAATTTTAGCCAGTGAATTCCTGGTCATTGACATCCATCCTTATTCAATGCTTCACTTGGGAGGCTTTTTAGGTACGATTTCACATATAGTTGGTTGTAAAGTGTCTGATAATGGTTTTCATGACCGCTGTAGTGGAAGCCACCATTTTTATTGATCAAACCTTAATTCAAAAGAGTATTATTACTAGCCTGAAGAGGTCGTCAAGCACCCACAAGTTACTGCCACCAAGTGATTTAAAGAGGAGGAAGGAAAAGACTCTGATGAAAAATAAGGCCAACTTACCTATCTCCAATAAGTCCAAAGAGGTGGAGTTAACCCTCAACCACATGATCAAACTATGCAAAGACCTTCCCCTAAGAGGTAAAAAGTCCATTTTCTGAATTTTTTTAAGCTAATGTTGATATTTTCTTATGATCTCCTAGTGGCATGGCAAGGATAGACATCAAGGTCATCACTCATAAGTTACAAGTTAACCCATCGACTCTGCCAGTACAATAAAAGAGGAATATGACATCAATAGGCTCATTGAGACTTGTATCATATATGAGGTCCAGTACCCCAAATGGTTAGCCTACATGGTTTTCAACAATAATGGTAATAGTGACTATAGGATATGCATGGACTACACAGATTTGAATGACACCTGCCCTAATAATCCCTATCTTCTGCTATCATTAGCTAGAACATCAGTGCTAAAATAAAATTCAAGGTCTTAACCTTCATGAATGTATTCAATTGGTACCATAAAATCATGATGGACCCTAAAGAAAAAGGGAAAATAACCTTCATGATAGGGAAAATGGTTTATTGTTACCAATATATGCCTTTCGGCTAAAGATCATAGGGACAAGTTACTAGAGGTTGATGAACAAGATTTTCTTAGATCAGTTGGGCCGTAATATGAAAGTCTATGTGGATGACATGATCGTGAAGATTAAGGCCTTGGAACAACATGTTGATGATTTAAAGAGGACATTTTAATTCATAACACAATTTAACATGTGCCTCAACCCAAAATAGTGTCTTTTTTAGGTTAGCGTAGGAAGTTCCTAGGATTCGTGTTCTTTGAAAGAGGGATTGATGGAAATCATGGCAAGATCAACACTATCCTGAAGATGCCAGACCCACAAGGACAAGAAAAACATCCAAAAATTGGCAAAAAAAAACTTTACAACCCTTGACCGTTTTGTCTCACAATTTAGTAATAGGTCTATGCCCCTTTTCAAATTCTCAAGAAAGGGTCAAAGTTTGAATCAATAAAGGAATGCATGGTGATCTTTGGTCATATCAAGGAATACTTAAAGTAGTTACTAACACTCAAACAACCATGACTTAGATACTCTTTGGTTTTATAGCTTGTTATAAGTGAGAGGTCAGTTAGTGTGGCTTTAGTTAGGGAAGAAAGGAAGGAACAGTGGCCTATTTACTTTATCAGTAAAATGTTGCAGAGTCCAGATATTTCTTGCTCTAGATAGTAAATTTCCTATTGTTCATAGCCTTCAGGAAGCTAAGACCATATTTTCAGATGAACCTTATAGTCATTAGGATGAGGTTAATGTTGAAAGATGTTTTACAGCGACCAGAAAACTTATGTAAGTTGACCAAGTGATGCATTGAGTTAGGAGAGTTTGACATTTAATATGAGCCACAATGGGCTCTAAAAGGTCAAGTATTAACAAATTTTATTGCTAAGGTGACATTGTTGGATGGAGCCCCCATCGCCAAAAGCTAAAGGGATACATCCTCCTTAGAATATATATAGACAGGGCCTCAAGAATGAACCACCAAAGAGCAGAGGTCATTCTTAAAGGGCCCTTAAGTATAGAAGCAGTGCTAAAAGCCAGATTCTGATTTTTAGTAACTAACCAAATGGCAGAACATTTAGGCTCTCATTGCTAGAGTGAAGATAGCTAGCCAAGCAAGGTAAGATGTTTATTAGTTTATAGTGACTCCTTACTTGTGGTTAA
Organism: Aquilaria agallochum; assembly: GCA_000696445.1. Classification (NCBI taxonomy): domain Eukaryota; kingdom Viridiplantae; phylum Streptophyta; class Magnoliopsida; order Malvales; family Thymelaeaceae; genus Aquilaria; species Aquilaria agallochum. The sequence goes on along the minus strand of KK899886.1, from coordinate 25,442 downwards.
TCAAGCAAATATTATGGCAGACGTGAAAGACTTTATATTTTGTAAGTATTTTATCTGAGTTAAAGCGTTAATTAAATTATTTGACCATGTGCAACTTAAGGAAAATGATCAAGTTCATTTGTAAGCATTCGTGTAAAGGGTAGCACAACTCCAAAATATGAAGGTAAAATTCAAATAGATCAAAGTAGAGGGGATGGTCCTCATGAAATCCTTATTAACTGGAAGAAAACATGGGTATGATGCCTTAAGGTTTAACTGGGATAGTTTTTTGACAGTAAGTAAAGAAGTTAGGCAATGTGTCTTTAAGTTGTTAGAATCCTATGACCACAAATTGCAAAAGAATTATCATTTGGATGACCCACGCCTCTATTATACACAGGATGTAAATCCTTTCGATGAAATAAAGTAGAATTTCACTAAGTCATAATGGAGTTGACAACAAGGACTAAACTATGTTGCTTTGTGCTTCTTCCCTAGTTGTTCCATGAGGCCTTAGATAGCCTCATTTTCTTTATCAATAGTAGGTACCCTTACTTGATACTCCCCAATGGCTGTAGACTACTTTTACACGTGCCCATTATATATCGTAAGCAATCTCATTAAGGATTCCACTTATTGCTTGAGGGAGTCCGTTTTTGTCTTCAGCTCAAAATGATCTTTGACTTGCATTACCAAGGAGTCCCCCTGATTCTAAAGCTTTCTAAGAAAGGCTATCACCTTATCAAGACAGTTGCCTTAAAAATTACTCTATTCGGAGATAGTGATGGTCACCTACAACACCTGGAAAGAAAAAGTGTTAGTAAGGTTAACAACTTGAATTTAGAATCTAAGTAGAAAAAAAAAAGTTTCCTAAGGTTTACTTACAGTAAGCTAGAAACGAAGGACACCAAAATAAAGGTCACTTATTGATAGTAGTGCAACCTGTAAACCAACAGTGGTTGAAGGTGTCAGGAGTAACAGGGGAGTGGCTAACAAGAGGCCAACGATTCCCCTGATGCAACTATTACGAGGTAGGCCATTATGGGTGGTGTAGACTGCACTTTTTAAGTTTCATTGAGATATTTCAAAAGCCTTTTCTTTTGCTAAAGAGAACAATAGCACGTATCATGCCTGCAAATAAATGACTTGGTTAGTAAGCAAAAGCCAAGGTATATAAAGTAAAAAAAAAAAAAAGGCCTATTTGCACCTTGGTGACAACTTCAAGGTATTTTATCAATGACTTTTTCTCCTTAGAGGCCCGGTTAAGGGATTCTTCATCTTAGAGTAATTTAAATGAGCCTAGATAACCACCAAAAGCCAGAGTGTCATCTAGTTAACTGATGGTAGGGAAATGAGAGCAGTTTTTCATATTTCTGATTCATTGAGACCCTTCTAGCCAATAGAGAAGCCCTTGGTTAATCGTCGCATTCTCTAATTTTTTGATCAATAGGGGTCATCTATAGAGCTCATGTTGAGGTGATCAGTCTAATGGTAGGGGAATTGCATGTAAGGCTATTAAGGGTGCAAAAGACCTGATCCTTCCACCTCCCATAGGAGTCCTTGTTGATAGTGAGGGAGAATGACCAGTTGCCTCCTTAAAGAGTTTAGACCAAGTAGAAGTAGCCTAAACCCAAGGCTAGTATAAGGGTGTAGAAATGACCTCAAGTATCGGGGCAACCTCTGCCATGTGACAAGGATGAAGATACTTAGGTGGATGAATGAATTGGGGGCAAGCTAATAATGAGACAATTGGTAATGTTAAAAAAAGTGGTGAATGAGGGGATGAAGGGAAAATAGAGGCCAGCCTAAAGGTGAGCTGAGTAGATGAAAATGTAGTCTTTTTTAGGTTTATGGGCTTAGTAACCAGAGAAGGATGTGTAGGCCCCAACCTTTATTGGCATGTAGTTGTTCTACATGTCGATCCCCATGGTCTCAATGGTGAGCATGTTGGAGATGGATGCCACCTCTCCTAGTCACGACACCACCACCATGAGCTTGTTGGCTAGCTATAACTTATTATTTGCAAAGGCATTCTCTTTCACAAATTTGTGGACCGTTTGTGAGAAAATAAATAAAATGTACCATTATTGGTGTAGGGAATGGTGGCTAGCCATTGGGTAATGACAAAGAGGAGTAAATTACTTTAAGAGTGAGGATTCCGACAAAAAAATAAATTAAGAGGATGTGGATGGAGTATTGTCAAATAGTGGTTGGAGGAAAAAAGAAGAAAACACTAAGGAGTAAAAGGCATTGGGAGTGTTTTAACAATAACAACGCAGTGAAAAAGAGGGAAAGGTTAAAGGGATGTTTCTTTATCTCCTAGGTGTCGCTAACCACAAGCACACTATCATGATGGTGGTGTAACATGAGCCCGAATCTCGCGCACATGCTGGCCTGATGAGGCCTGTATTAATTAGGTGTGCTCTTAACTTTAGAAGTTGTTTCCTCACTCATACGCCTCGAAAAATGTAGGAGCCTATAGCCTTCTTTTTTTAGGTCAAGGACATATTGACACCATGTTGGGACTAACCTATTAAAGCCCAACAATTAGACCCATTTTATATGTAAGACCAGTTTGTCCATAATCTTAATCAAGGAAGAATCAAAATTAAATGAAGTATATAATAAAAAAGAATTCCTACAAAGAATGGAACCCTCATTAATTACACACTAAATGAAACTCCAATGGCACATCAAAAGTTTGCACAAAATATCGTACTTTCTTATCTACTTTGCCCATTATTTGGGAGCTAACTTGACCATTAGATGATTTTCTCTGGAGACACACTTTGAGGCTCTAAGATTGTTTTTTGTCGCAAATACATCGGTTGAAGTTCACTCAGGTTGTCACAAGGAGGTTTGACCCCATAAAGCAATTTGATAGTTTGGCTATCAGCGACTTTTAGGAATTGTGTTATCTTCATCCTTAGAATTAAAAAAAAATTTAAATAATTTGATTAATTACTATCGTTCCATTATGTTTATTCATTGCTTATTACAAAGATAATCTGATTTTGTAAAACCAAATTAAAATAATTTAATAAAATTAAGGATAACGAAGGATATTTCCTCCAACACATAATGGAGTGAAGGAGATGATAATGATAGTTCACATACCATTTTAAAATAATTCAATTAGTTTATGGACCATTTTACAATAGAGGGTATAGTTCAGAAACACGGTGCAATTTAGCCTCCATAGATAATCATTCCATATTTTTCTCTAACTCTAACTTAAAAGTATTCATTTTACCAATTCTTTAGTTATTTATCAACTTATTTAAATAATTAAGACAATTTAAAAGACGAGAATTTAGTCTTTCATTAATATAGAACCTTCATGCCAATGCCAGTTTTGACACTTATCTAAGGTCACCTAAAAGTGTTCAGTGAACTTACACCCTACCAAAATAAAATGACTCAATTACTCATATTTGTAATTTCATCTTGAAAAAGGAAACAATTATGAAATTAAGTGACGAAACTTGTATATTGAGCATTTATCTATGCATACGTGCTTAGTGTTGTTGATCCAATTGACAATTCCCTTGAAATTCTCGTTACCCGACGAACGCACACACCTAATTGTAGTTCAATCAGAAATGTATTTTTTAGCATGGCCGCCCAAGACATTCCATTTAATAACAGTGACAAGCAAATTGGAAAATCACAACTTATTTGTACATGCCAAAATAGTGTGCTTCGATTGCTTTCGAGGGGTGAAGTTTCCAGGACACAACCTTGCTTTATCAAATGCATTAAGGCTAGTTGTAGCTTTGTATCTGGAAGTATTGATCTAGACAAGGAGGGTAGGCTATTGGGTTTACAAAGAACCAACCGTTAAGCGGCAATCATCGAGTTCAGCTACGCTACACCGCCGGTAAAAGCATTTCTACCAGAAAACTGACCCTAATCCTACCAATACTATTGGCCGATTGATGTAGAGGAAAAGCAACTAGAAGAAGTAGAAGCGTCTAAGGACAAACATCACTCTTGGCAAAGGCAAATGTATGTTTAAAATATGCGACCCATTTTTCTAGAAAAATGTTAATATGAGATATATAAGTAAGTAACTTGATCCCTTTAAATTTTTTAATGGACCCTTATAGTCATTCAATTAACAACAAAAAAAAAAAGTTAAATTGTAGCATTTTCTAAATTTTCTTCTAAAAAATATTTTTCATCATTACATTATTGTATATGTAAATTTATAAGCCTCATTATTTAATCTTAGAATTTAATAGTTAAATTTGTATACTGATAAACCTTTATCAAAATTTTGGATCCGTCATTGTCTCCTGGTCCTCAGACTCGAACTCTCAAATTGGCGAAGCACTACTTTTTGGACCTTAAGCGTAAGGACAATGGCAACGCAATTGATAGTTTTTTTTTTAACAGCAAACATATATTAATAAGTGGAAAATACAAAGAAGTTCCAGCCAAGAGCTAGAACAAATAAAAGCCCACCATACAACAACAAATCTAAAACCCAAATCCCCCTTAATGGTCCCCACCCCCAACCCCTAAGATATCCCCACTCAAGACCCTTTACAAACTTTAAAACTATATTTTAAGAATTCCTTTCAAAACCCTCAAATCCCCCACTAAACTCCATTACTCCTTGAGACTCCATGCCAACCTTTTCAATTCATTTCTTAAGGACAATTTTTTCCTACAATTACCCGCCTTATCACTATTCCTTTTCCAGCCTATAACCTTATACAGATTATCATAAAATTCAAGGACCAATTCTTCACATCCTTCAAAAGATAATCCTATCAATTTGCTAACTTTATCAATCCATCTCTTAACTATCCTCGATCCTTTTAACTTTGTCGAAAATAGTTTTTTTGTCATCGACTCAACAATCCTCAGCTCTTGTCTATCAAACTTATCTAACCCCTCAAACTTGATGGGACTCCCGAAAAGATCAAGCAAGAAGCATCATCCTCTAAACCATTTAATATCTCTCCCTCACAACAAAAAGCTGCACCACCAATCTCACTTGCCACCGAAGCCAGATCCAAACCCAACTCCTTTTGACTTGAGTTTGATTCATATAATTTCCCCATTGGATTAGTCTCACCAGGAAGTTGATTCGGGCAATTCGATGGGTTTCCTCTACACTAGAGACAGAAATTTATGCTTCGCCCATTTCCTTGAAACTGGGTTTCAAATTCGCCTCATCATCCTCTTGAATAGCCTCATCTGGAGCCTATTTTGGAGATGGCCCAGCCCTGGGCCCAAAATCCTGGTAAGACCCAGTTTTAGCCCAAACCCTCTTCAGCCACGTTTTCGTTTCTTCCTTCTCCCTCCCTGCTAGTGCTGCCGCCGACCTGAACTTCTTCCCCTGACCGACCGCCTCCACCGAGATTATGAGCAAAGATTTGCAGCACGGACAAGCCAAGACTGATGAATATTCACAATCCCCCTATGCCGACCCAGTATCTCCACCAGGTTCAGTTGAAGCGCCGGTAGTTTCGCCTTTCCTGCCACCCGAGGCATCGGACTCCACTGCCTCCGATCCCCAAAACCGAATCGCAAACTCCGAAATTGCAGTGCTTAATCGCCACCAGCCACCTGCCTCCCGACCTTCAGGAATAAAAATCTTCCTTTGACTTGATCCCGAAATCACCGTCAGCCGGAGGAATCGGCCCGCTGGATTTCTTCCCAACGCCACTTCGACTTCTCTGCCCCTCGACTGGCGACGATGTCTCCACGGATTCTCCCCTTTCTCAAACCAAAATTCTCTCCAGACTCCTACCCACCATCGGACACCATCCCCTTCCAAAACCACAGACGATCCAAAAAAGCTCCCATACTCAGAAACTCTCAAAACAGTCCCAGAATTTCTGGATTCAATACAAAACCTGAATCTTTTCGGTTCCACCGGAACACAAGTCCCTCTTCCGATCCGGGAGGTTACAGCCATCTGACGCCAGCCCTTTCCGCCTAAACCACCGACACACGTTATCCCGGCCGGTAACCGGCTAGAAGCCGGAACCGGCCAACACCAGAAAAGAGGTAAAGATTCAGATGAAATTTGAATTTTGAAATTTAGAGAGAAGACACTAAAATAATTCCCCTAATACGACGCAATTGATAGTGCCTTTTCCTTGAATTCCAAGCGACCCAATGCTCATGGTGGCCTTCACCCGTGACCCAATTCATCCGCCCTTCAGCCCTCTCCAACCGCAACCAAAACTTCTCCCTTCACATTCGAGATTACTTTTTGCAGTCTCAGCATTACTTGCATTCCTTTAGTATTTAAGCCAATTCATGAAATTATTAATGGAGGGATCAAGTGTACCTGACAAATTTCCTTTTGAACTTTTTTATATGAATGCACATTTTGCAGGTCTGATTCGTGAAGAATTTGAATGAAAATACGTTTTCTTTTACCATTCTGAATTGGGACACAAGAAAACATGTGACTCCTAATTTCTATCATCTCATTGACCCATCATAAATTGAACCATTCTTTTCAATCTGCCATTGATGTGTGTATTGTACCCATTAATTAACTTTAAAACTGGAGCAAAAACCATTTGTCTTGTCATGCTAAGCCTGAGTTGGCTCAGGACTTCCATCATCGCCGTCATCGCCAGGGGCTTCAACAGCCTGATTTCGAACAAAAAGATAAGGACCGCAACAATATACATTGTTCTGTACGCAACAATCTTCTTCGGTGCTAGCACTTGGGTAGTTTTGCAGACAATATAAATGGACTTCCATATAAGCACCTGCAGCTTCGCAATTGATTTGATCTTCTTCAAACGGAACATATTCAGTGCACATGTTGTATAACGTCTTCTCGCAGACTATACTCACTGTTGTTTCTAATAGCAACAAAATTTTAAAACAATGAAAAGAGTTAGAACAACAATTTTTTAAAACTCATTTCCAAATTTAAAAAAGGTGGAGATTCTTAAAAATCACTCGGGAAGAACATGTTTCTTCTTTGAAAATATATAGCATTATTTCAAAGAACCAACAAAAACTTAAAGCCATCAAGTGTCACACACTTTTACCTTGGCAAAGCGATGAAACTACTGTTGTGCTTAATATGAATATGCGTTGTGAGAGAGAATGATCTAAAAGCCGTAAATAAAAACACTTAAAAATATAGAAGAAAAGGAATAAGGAAAACTAATACATTAGAATAAATAAGGACTTTACGATCTCTTGCTGTCGTCTGAAAAACTCCGGTGAGGCATTCCAATAGCAAGCTGTCGCAATAAAATCTGATCACTGACAACCAACTATTGGAAGTTGGAGCTTCTTTTCACTCCATCTCACATATGTTTGGTTTTATATATACTCATGCAACTGGTATACCAGACATGTAAATATGAAAAGATGCTTAAAAGAATAGCTCTCATTGTATAGTTCTGCTTTCCTTCCTAATCAAAGCCTTTACCAATAGGTGAGTTTCAGCCTCCTAGAATCTAAATTGGGTCATCAACATTTGAGATATTGGGTTCAAATGAATATTTAGTTAAGATGAACACTAAACATTTAAGCAAATACATATCACTCCAAGATGGATACAAAATTCCAAAACATTGGCGACCAATTTGGTCATCAATAGGCTGCTAGTTGGTTGACAATCAATTGCTAAGGCTCCCAAGATAACTTTTTCCTTGACCTATCACCGACCAATTCGCAACTAAAAATTCAGTTCCCATTTTAGGTCAAAATTTTACATTTCTGTTGCAGTGTTTTACTATATATCATTTTTTGGAAGACTACTTTTGATCCTAATTCTTTTACAATTTTTCTACTTTAGTTCTAAAACTTTACAAATTTTTATTTGAGTTCTAAAGCTTACAAAACGTGCAAACAGTTAGTTCTAAACCATTAGCCACCTATTTTTAGGTTAATTTTAAGACTAATTATTTTCTGAAAGTTTTATAACTCAAATAGAAATTCACAAAGTCTTAAGACTTAAACAGAAAAATTGCAAAAGATTCAAAATTGAGAGTACTCTTTTCCCCTTCAACTTGAAAAGTGTTTTTTAGAATTAAAATTTTATTATAATTTTCTTTGTTTAAGTAGTTTTCTATTTATAAATTTTTATGTTTTTCAATTTTTTTTAGAAAAAACTCTAAATATATATATTTTTTGTAAAAAGAAAAATTCAAAATTCTTTTGAAAGATTGTAAAAGAGGATTAAAATTTTCAAATAATAAAAAAAATCTCAAAATAAATATATTTAGTCATTAAAAAGTAATCTCCAACAAATTTATATAGAAATAATAAGAAGCTTATTAATAAGTATGGAAATTTTTCAAAAAGATAATCACAATAAGATAATAGCTTCACAAAACTTGAAAAGAATATTAATGGGACCTATTAAACAAGAAAAAAAAATTTAGGCCTACATGTTAATAGTTTAAATGATGAAAACAAAAACATCCTCCATAAAGTGTGATTTTTTATCATTTGATGTATAAAAAAAATATTGTATCTTCTTTGATAAAATTGAAAAAGAAAAGATTTGTTTTTGTTCATTATAAGAAAGTGGAGGAGCAATTTTAAAGACATTTAAAAGAAAAACAGTGAAAGACAAATTAGTATTTTACCAAAAGATTTTGAAACGCTAACAAAACAAAAGTCAAGGGATGAACCACTTTCAATCCAAAATTTTTTACAACCTTTCTATTTAAGTTTAAAATTTTATGAATTTCTATTTAAGTCCTAAAATTGACAAAGCATGTAAACAGTTAGTCTTAAATCGTTAGTTACCTATTCTGGGGTTAACTTTAGAGCTAACTGTTTACATGTTTTGCAAGTTAAATGAATCAAATGGAAATTTACAAAGTTTTTAGGAATTAAATAGGAAAATTGTCAAATATTTAATCCTGAAAGTGATCTTTCTTTTATCACTTCATATAGAAGTGAAAAGTTTCAGGCTAGAGACTTACCGGGATATAAAAGAAGACAGAAGAGGATGACAATTTGGGCAAAGATCAGAAACTTTAGAAGACAAACCCTGATGTTGTTCATTCTAGCAATGTTGCAGCTACAATTATGAAGGTAGAGAAATCTCAACAAAGAACGAAGATATTATAGAAAGATAATTATCAAATTTTTTGAAAGAGTTTACCTCATATTCGCTCAATCCCTCTTATTGTGGCTAGTTAATGAAATCCTCAATTCTCCTCTACTTCAGATAGTGTTTGATTGAAAAAGGCAGAAAGCCACATATGTATACATGATTGTGCTCACACGTGTGGATAAATTTAATATTATTGCTACATTATAGCACTTAATTGATGCTATAGTGTTGTTCTCACCATGAACGTTTCATTTAATCAAATTAACCACTAGGTTAGTTTAAAAAAAAAAAAAAAAGACAGCGAATCATTTCATTGTTTAGAAAGGAAATGAAGAATTGTAAAATTTACAAACTTTTCATGGTTGGAAAATGGCAAACATATTTGTAATTTGATCTTGAAATGGAAACAATTATGAAAATTAAGTGATGAAACTTGTATATTAAGTATTCATCTATGCATACGTGCGTAGTGACGATGTTGATGAGATTTTGCCAATTGATAATTTCCTTGAAATTCTTGCTATTCAATCATAAATTTATTTTTTTAGTACAGCTGACCGAGACATGCAATTTAATAACAGCGAGAGGCAAATTGGAAAATCCGTGCCCATTGTACGTGCCAAAATAGTGTGCTTCGATCGGTGTAGTTTCAAGACACAACCTAGCCTTGTCTGACGGATTAACGCAGCTATAGCGCTGTGTCTAAAAGAATTAATCCAAAATAAGGACTGTGAGCAACATACTGGAAAATTCATACTTATTGTACATGCCAAAATGGTGTTTTTCCATTGCTTTTAATGACGTAGTTCCCAATCCCATAAAACAAACTTCCCTTGTTAAACGAACCAAGGCTAGTTGTAGCTTTGTACCTGGAAGTATTGATCCAAATAAGGATAGTAGGCCATTTGCCGCCTCACCAAAAGAAAATTAGGCCTTATTGATGGATTTAATCATTTGGTAATTTTGTATATTCACCGTTGAATTGCCAACGAATTGTAGTTTATATATTTATGGGTGGATTTTTCAATTATCCAAAAATTCATTGTTAAACCTATTGCAACTTTTCATAATATAGAGAACTCAAACATTTAGAGTTACCAACGGGGTTTATTGACAGATCTTGCATTATTAATAAATCAGGATTTCCAACGAAAAAATTTCTAATTCTCAAGTTTTTGGAAGTTTGAAACGTGCTAAGCTAAAAGAATAAATAAATCTTTCCAATGGCCTCAGCATTAGAAATATTTTCTTAAGCCCTTTCGAGAAAAGGTTTCACTGGGTTAACCCATTGAAATTTCGTTTTATTTCAATTGATAATTCAGTTTTTTTTAAAATTTGGATAATTTTGAAAATTTCAAGAAAAATATTCTATTGGCCAAATTAAATGTAATTCCATTTCAAATAGCTAAACTAGGTGCTAAAGAATGGTTTTGTAATTTGTAAACTGGCACTGTAATTTTGCGGCCTCAACCGCAACCAGAAGTTCTCCCATCACATCAGAGCTATGTAGAGGTATGCCATTAATTACTTGAACAACTGCATGGGCCTCAGTTATTTTATTAAAATTGCAATTAGTATGAATTTAATTGCATCTCACACTTTCCCACTTTCATTTTTGGTAGATCAGATGATACTTGCTATGGGTACTCCATATTACAAATGCAAATTAGTGTATGGACACCTCATTGGATATATAACATACTTGATCATGTAAAGAATGTCGAGAAGTATGTAATGCGGATGACAAGTGGCAAGGACACTAAAAAATTATACTACAAGACTATCACTGGGCTTAAGGAGGGGATCTTTCTAGAGCTGAAAGTTCACCACCTCACAAAGGGGAGTGGCAACATGTTATAAAGGCTTCAATCAACCCGGCTGGTTATTTTCTTGGGTAAAATCCAAATATGGCCCTCTAACTTTAAGGGTTGTCCTGAAGTGGTCTCTTAACTCTAAAAGTAACTATTAAAGTCTCCTAATTCAACTCGTGTGTCCTATTTTGGTCCCTACTGTCACTTTAGTCGTTATCTTAGACAGAATTTTCCTACATGACACTTGCTACTCCCATGATGGGTCCCAAATTATCATGTGGATAACTATACTAAAGAAATAAAAACTTTAACTTAAAATTGACATAAATAAATAATTATAAAGACTTAAATTGTCAATTTCCCAAATTCATCTTATTCTTTACAGCAAACGGCTTTACTCTCCTCTCCTTCATGCGTTCCTCCCAAATTCATCAGGCAACATTCTCAATAGCACTGTCCTTCACTCTTTCAGCTTCCATCAGCAATTGCCTTTTTCTTCAAGTCGTGAGTAATTAGGAGGTGATGAACCCACACGGTATAGTGAACCAAATAAACTCGCTATCAAATTGGCTATAATTGGAGAAGATTTTGGGGGGATATGAACTGAAGAGGGCGGACGCAACGACAATTGGGAGATGGGGAAATGGATACAAACGAACAGATTGAACCAACGAGGACGAACAAAGACGGATGAGGATGGATGCGTAGAGAGACGAGGACTAACAGATGAGGGTGGACGAGGACAGATGAGAATCAATGAGGACAGACTCATTGATGGACAGACGACGAGATGGTGGCAGGCGTAGACAATAATGGCTAATGGTGAAAGTTAGGGAAGGGGAGGAAATTAGGGTTATCAACCTTTTAAGTCTCTAAAATTATTTACGTGTGTCAATTCTAGCCTGAGATTTATTATTCTTTCAGTCTTCTCACTTATTGCTAGAAAAGATGATGTCATGTGATACTTTCGGTGCCATGTAAACAATTTCAGTCTGAAACATAATTAATTGAAGCAATTTACCAACGTGTTTGTTCCTCATTTGCCACATAGGCAATTTGCCAACATATATATTCCTCATCTGTCGTATCTTCATCGTAATCTTTTCTCCATCGCCCTTTCTCCATCATTTTTTCACCGCACCTTAATCTTCTAGCTTGTTGCCGACAATGTGAGTTTGGTTTTGTAGATCCGTTTGCTCATGGTTTGTTGTCACCTTGATCCAGTTGTTGTAGATCCTAGTTTGGTTTTATAGATCCATTTGTTTGTAGTTTTTAACCTTCGTGCGTGATTTTGTAGATTGGGTTTTGAGTATGGTTGTTGTTGCCTTGATTCGGTTGTTGTCGTTCTCACCACCGTTGTTTGTCGTCTGTCCCCGTCAATTACCGTTCATTTCCAATCCGAATGCTCAATCTGATTTTTCTTCTTGGTAGTTGAATTATGCTCGATCTGGTGGATCTAATGAATCTTGTTGTGCCTTTTGTGTTTGAATTTTTTTTTTCAAATCATGTTTGATTGTTGATTCGGATTTTATTTTTAGTGATTTTTTAAAAAATTTCTGGTAAATTTTTTAATTTTTAATAATGATTTTTTAGTCATTTTTTAAAATTTTAGAACATTTTAGTTAATTTTAGGAAAATATAAAATGAAATTTTAGTAACTTATTCTTGAATAATATAATTTTTTGTGCTAATATAATCTTAGTAATTATAATTTTAGTAAATATTTTTTTTTATAAATATAAAATATAGAATATGATGGTTGTGTAAAATGAGCCTGTATCTTGCATGCAAGCTGCCCAAATGAGACCTATCATAAGTTGGTATGGCTTCACCTTTAGAAGTCGTTCTCACTCATGGGCCTAAAAAAATATAGAAACTAACTTGATTATCAAATAGTTTTACCTAGAGATACATTTCGGGTATAATATTGTCTTTAGTTATAGGTACACTAGTTCTAGGCCGCTTGGGTCATCATAAGGAGGTTTGATCCAACCAATCCCTTTGATAGTTTGGCTATCAGCATTTAAATCATCATCATCATCATCATATAGCTTTGAGATCCATGCATGAAGTTCATAATGTCAATTAAATATTACACGTCATGTCAATGCTATAAGTTACTGTAGAAGCAAAGTAGTTATGTTTTATGCTATATGATCTTCCTAACTGTGCTGGTCATCTAATTGCTAAATATTTTTGTTACTGGAAAAACAGGTTGGGCTGCACCCCGTCCTAAGGATACTGTTCTATCTTTGGATAAGTTGCGTGAATGCTATGTAGAGGAGTGCCACTACTAGAGCAACTACAGGAGCCTCAATTATTTTATTAAAATTGCAATCAGTATGAGTTTAATTGTACCTCACACTTCCCCACTTTCATGGGAGAGAAACTAAAAGACGAAGGAGATATTGAACTTGGATCTCCTAATAACAACCATAAGTCTTAGCTACCAGATCAAGATTTTCTTTACTATGTTTTTAGTGAAACATTTATTCCTTATAACATTCAAATTAAAAGTGGAGCAAACACCATTTTCTTGTCATGCTAAGCCTCAGTTGGCTCAGGACTTGCATCACCTTCATCATCGCCAGGGCTTTCAGCACCCTGCTGGTTACGAACCAAAAGAAAAGGACCGCAACAAAATGCATTGTTTTGCACGCAACAATCATTGTCGGTGCTAGCACTTGGGTGATATTTCTTACAATACATTTTAACAATTTCATCAGCAAGGGTACCTTCGCAATTGACTTGATCTTCTGGAAAGTCAACAAATTTATCGCACATGTTGTATAACGTGCGGTCACAGATTGCATCCACTATTGTTTCTAGTAGCAACAAAATTTTAAAACAATAAAGAGAGTTAGAACAACAATTTTCTTAAACTCATTCCCAAATTATAAAAAGTGAAGAATTTTTAAATCACTTGAGAAGAAATCATACACTTTTACCTTGGCAAGGGGGGAATGAAGATGAAACTATTTATTGTGCTTAACCATATGAATATGCGTTGTGAGATAGAATGATCTAAAAGCTAACTAAGTAACACCTAAAACATAGAAGAAAAGTAATACCGGAAACTCATACACTATAAGAAATAGGGGCTTTCATATCTCCCGTTGATATTAGAAAAAAGTCTACTGCGGCATTCCAATAGCAATCCATCAAAATAAAATCCAATCACCGACAACCAGTTATTAGAAGTTGGTGCTTCTTTCCGCTCCATCTCACTTGTGTTTGGCTTTATGGTCATGCAACTGATGTATACCAGGTACGTACGTAAATATGGAAAGGTGCTTAAAAAATGGCGCTCGTTGTATAGTTTTGCTTTCCTTTAATTATTCTCCCCCAGTTAAAGCTTTTTCTTCCTAGTATACCAAATAGGTGAGTTTCAGCCACCTAAAATGCATATAGGGTCATCAACCATTAAGATATTGAGTTTAAATGAATATTTAGTTAATATAAACACTAAATATTTAAGCAAATACATATCACTACAAGAGGAATACAAAATTCCAAACCTAGTCGCCAAAATTAGGTACTACTAGGCAATGATGGCCCATATCACCAAAGGAGCTTGAAAATAGGAGAGGTGGATATGGTGGTCAAAACAACAAATGATAAAATTTTAGGATTTATGGGGAGAACAAGTTTACGGGATCACAAACGAAAATTTTCCTACAATTTTGGGCTGATCTTGCACTTTTCCATCCAACATAATGTTTTTCGTCAAAAAAAAAAAAGTAAAAATGAAACGTTTTAATGATGTCAGGGATGAGAGTGGAACAAAGTGAACGTTGGGGATGAAAGTGGAACAACATTTAAATATTGGAGACCATGCATGCATTTAACCTCCTATAAGAAGACTTTGGTTTTCTAAGCCAAAGGTGATACAACCCGAGAATCACATAGAGTCTTAAGCCATAAGCCCACAAGGATAATCTCAAAAGAGATACTAGGCAACCAAGTCAAAGAAGCGTTCTTAAGGGCACATCACACCTTCAAAATTAATTAGAAAACTAAAGTATTCTTTACTTGACTATTTGGACGATACACCTGGGATCGAGACAGGTTCAAACGCTAAAGCTCCCAAGATGTTTTTGCCCTAACCAATCTCCAACCAATTGGCAACCAAAAATTCAATCTCATTTCCGATCAAACTTTTGCATATATCATTTCATGGAAAGACCACTTTCAGTTCTAAATTTTTTTAACTTTTCTATTTAAATCCTAATACTTTGCAAATTTCTACTTAAGTCCTAAAGCTTGCAAAATGTGTAAATAGTTAGTTCTAACCCATTAGCAACCTATCTTAATATTAATTTTAGGACTAACTGTTTATGCATTTTGCAAGTTTTAGAACTCAAATATAAATTTGTAAAATTTTAGGACTTAAATAGAAAAATTGTGAAAGCTTTAGGGCTGAAAGTGGTCTTTTTTCCTATGACTTGGAAAATATTTTTTTAGAAGTAAAATTTGTTATAATTTTTTAATTTTCATTTGAGTCATATTTTGTTAATAATTTTTTATTTTTTTAAAAAAATAAAGCTAAAAAATATTTTTTGAAAAATAAAATAAAATACTTTTAGAAGATCTTAAAAGATTATTAAAAGTTTCAAAGAATAAAATATATTTCAAAATAAATATTTTTAGTCATTAAAAATAATCTCAAACAAATTCATACAAAAATAAGAAGTTTATTAATGAGTTTGAAAATTTTTCAAAAGGATAATCACAATAAGATAATAGTTTCCCTAAACTTGAAAAGAATATTAATGAGATCTATTGAATACCAACCAATTTTGTATGCCAGATAAGCTCTAGGCTAGGCTAGCATGGCATTAATTTAAACAATTACAACAAAAAAAATCCTCCCTAAAGTGTCATTTTTTATCTTTCAATGCATAAAAAGAAAAATATCGTATCTTCTTTAGAAAAATTGAAAAAGAAATGATTTGTTCTTTTCACTATAAGAAAATGGATGAGCAATTTTGAAAAACATTTGGAAGAAAAAAACAGTTGAAGAAAAGTTAGTATTTTTCCAAAAGGTTTTGAAATGCCAAGAAAACAAAAGTTGATGGACCACTTTCAATCTTAAATCTTTTACAACTTTTTTATTTAAGTTCTAAAATTGTACGAATTTATTTTTTAAGTACTAACACTTTACAAATTTCTAGTTGGGTCCTAAAACTTGTAAAATGTGAAAACAGTTAGTCCTAAACTATTAGCTATCTATTCTGATATTAACTTTAGAATTAACTGTTTATATGTTTTGTAAGTTTTAGAACTCAAATAAAAATTTAGAAAGTTTTTAGGATTTAAATGGAAAATTTACCAAAGATTTAGGACTGAAAAATAATCTTTCCTCTATCATTTTTTATGGAATTGAAAAGTTTCAAGCTAGAAACTTACCAGGATATAAAAGAAGATGGAAGAGGGTGACAACTTGGGCGAAGATCAGAAACTTTAGAAGACGAAACCTGTTGTTCATCCTTCTGTTAATGTTGCTGCTACAATTATGAAGGTAGCGAAATCTAAACAAAGAATGAAAATATGATAGAAAGATAATTTTGAGGATAATTATCAAAAAAAATTTTTAAGAGATTAACTCATATTCGCTAAATTCCTCTGATTGTAGTAACTTAAGGAAATCCTCAATTCCCTGTAGTATATGAAAGAGGCTAAAGGCCACATATATGCATACATAATTGCGCTCACACGGGTGAATAAAATTAAGATTATTGCTACGGTATACCCTTAATTGATGCTATAGCGTTGTTCTCACCATGGACATTTCATTTTAATCAAATTAGCCACTAGGTTAGTATTTTTTTTTAAAAAAAATAGCGAATCTTGTCACTGTTTAAAAAGGAAATGAAGAATTGTAAAATTTACTAACTTTTGATGGTTGGATGATGACAAACATATTTGTAACTTGATCTTGAAATGGAAACAATTATGAAAATTAAGTGATGAAACTTGTATATTGAGCATTTATTTATGCATACGTGCGTAGTGATGTTTATGAGATTTTTCCAATTGAAAATTTCCTTGAAATTCTCGCTTTCACGTCAAGGATAAATCAAATTATTGTTTCCATCACTAAGTAATCGGACAGACCTAATTGCAATTCGATCATAAATGTATTTTTTAGTACCGCCGACCGAGGCATGCCAAAACAGTGTGCTTTGATTGCTTCTGGCGGTGTAGTTTCACGACACAATCTTGCTTTGTCAAATCTAGTTGTAAATCTGTGTCTAAAAGTATTACTCCTAAGCCTCATTTTCTTTAGTCCATTTAACTATTTTGATTAGTTTAATTTAAATTTATTTATTTATTATTTATTAAAAAAATAAAAAATATATATATTTAAAAATTATGGGACTTGATTTATGATTCATATATAAAAGTTTTTTATTTATATACTAAGCTGTTAAAAATAAAAAATTATAAATTAATTAATTAAAAATGAATTGTGCAAAGAATTTAAAACAAACGGAGCAATTCAGATAAGGACAAGGAGAGAATATTGGAAAATTCACACTCTTTGTACGTGCCAAAATAATGTTTTTTCAATTACTTCGAACAATGTAGTTCCAATGAAACAACCTTTCCTTGTTAAATGCACCAAGGCTAGTTGTAGCTTTGTATCTGGAAGTATTAATCTAAATAAGGCTATTCGGCGCCTCACTATAAAAAATTGGGTATTATTAACAAATTCAATCATTTGGTAATTTCGTATATTTGCCATTGAATTACCAACGGATTCTAAGTTATATATTTACCGGTAGAGTTTTCAATTACCAAAAAATCCATTGTTAAACCCGTTTTAAATTTCAATAATATAGAGAACACAAATATTTAGATTTACCAATGGATTTACTAACAAATCTTGCACTATTAATAAATACAGATTTTCAAACAAACAAATTTCTAATGACCAAACTGTTGAAAGTCTTACTTGCATTATGCCGGAAGAGTAAATAAATCTTTCCAACGAGCTTGCATTAGAAATGTTTTCTTAAGCCCTTGAAGTAAGGGTTCCAATGGGTTAGGCCATTGAAATTTCATTTTATTTCAATTGATAATTCTATTTTTTTTCCTTAATTTGGATAATTTTGAATTTTCAAGAAAAATAATCTGTTGGCCTAACTAAATGTAATTCAATTTAAACGACTAATTAAACTACGTGCTGGGGAATGGTTTTATAATTTGTAAATTGGCATTGTAATTTATGTTACAGTATTATTTTTTGTTTTGTAATAAAAGAAAATAGATTTAGCAGGAAATTTGACAGCATTGGCATATTTCAACTTTGTGTCCCTCACTGTAAGGAACTTGGATACCAGTTTGATTAGGTTTACAGAGATCAATCGACTATTAAGCGGCACTCACCGAGTTCATCCATGCTCCACGGTCGGGAAAAGCTTTTGCACCGGAAAACTGACCTTAAACCTACCAGTAAGGGCTGATAAATGCAGAGGAAAAGCAACAGGAAGAAGCAGAAACGTCTGAGGATGAACATCTCTCGTGGTCCTTGGACTCTGAAATTGGCGTAGCACTAGACTTTTTGGACTCTAAGGACAACAACGACACAATTGACAGCTCCTTTTCCCCGAAATCCAGGTGACCCAATGCTTCACTCACGACCCAATTATTCTATCCTTCAGCCCCTCTACATTCTGGCCTCCCCACTTGGACGAGGTTTTGGTCCTGTAATTCTGACAATTCTGGCATCAAGTTTATGAATATAATGTGGGCTCAGAAGAACATTTTAGAGAGAGGAGATCCTTTTGTGGAGGATGAAATTGCAGACTCAGTGTTTGTGCAGGCTAGTAGAGTTTAATGGTTCTTGTCTGACCATGTGCTTCACTTTTGTTGATAAAAAGTTTTTCCTTACTATATGGTCCAAATCAATCAATCAATCAATAATGGTGCGTGAATCTTTTGTCTTATTTCTTACATTTGGAAGCAATCTTTGATTTGGTGAGGGCATTTCTTTTTAATAGATTGGTAGGTTTCCTAAGCTGATAACATTGGGTCTTGAGTTGTATTAGTTTAAATGAGAGTTTAGTTTTTTGGGACCAAATTTTGTTCTTTAATTTGATATTAGTGATATACCACGAGGCTCGATATCAAAACATGAAGTAAATTATCTATGCCCAGATTATTGGGCTAGCTCTAATTTTGGGAGATGATGCATCAAGTTTAGAGTGGAGATTATTATTTGGGCTTTGTTAGAAATAGGTGAATTTTGCTTTGGGCACTGTTGAGCTTTCTTAATTGGCAAATTTATTTTCAGGCATACATCCCAAAAAACACTTGATCGTGTAAAGAATGCCAAAGAGGGATCAGACAAATTTCCAATTGAACTTTTTATATGGGTGAACATTTTGCAGGTCTGATTTTCGTCGAAGTTGAATGAAAATACATTTTCTTTTCCATTCTGAATCGGGATACTAGAAAACATGTGACTTCTAATTTCTATCCCATCATTGACCCATCATAAAGAAAAGAACTTGTATTGTACCATAAATTGAACCATTAAAAGTGGAGCAAACACCATTTTCTTGTCATGCTAAGCCTCAGTTGGCTCAGGACTTCCATCCCCACCATCATCGACAGTGCCTTCAACACCTTGATTTCGAACAAAAAGATAAGGACCGCAACAATATACTTTGTTTTGTACACAACAATCATTTTCGGTGCTAGCACTTGGGAAATGTTTCTGACAATATAAATAAACATACATATAAGCACCTGCAGCTTCGCAATTAATTTGATCTTCTTCAAACGGAACAATATTCAGCGCACATGTTGTATAACGTATTCTCACAGGCTATACTCACTGTTGTTTCTAACAGCAACAAAATTTTAAAACAATGAAAAGAGTTAGAACAATAATTTTTTTAAACTCATTTCCAAATTAAAAAAGATGAAGATTCTTAAAAAATCACTCCGGAAGAGAACATGTTTCTTCTTTGAAAATATATAGCATTATTTCAAAGAACCAACAAAAAATTAAAGCCAAAAATAAGAACACTGAAAAACATAGCAAAACAAATAACGAAAACTAATACATTAGAAGAAATAGGGACTTTACGATCCCTTGTTGCCATCTAAAAAAGTCTGATAAGACATTCCAACAGTAAGCTGTCGCAATCTGATCTGATCACTCATTTCCAACATATTGTTTTGTTTTATACTTATGCAACCAATATGCCAGGCATGTAAATATGAAAAGGTGCCTAAAGAATAGCTCTCAGCATCTAGTTTTTCTTTCCTTCCTAATCAAAGCTTTTTCTTTTCTAGTATTCCAAATAGGTGAGTTTCAACTGCATAGAATGTATATTCGGTCATCAAAATTTGAGATATTGAGTTCAAATGAATATTTAGTTAAGATGAACACTAGACATTTAAGCAAATACATATCACTACAAGATGGATACAAAATTTCAAAATGTTAGCGACCAATTTAGTCATCAGTAAGTTGCCAGTCGGTTAGCAATCAATTCCTAAAGTTCCGAAGATGCTTTTTTCCCTGACCTATCACCAGCCACTTGGCAACTGAAAATTCGGTTCCCATTTTTAGGTCAAAATTTTGCAATTCTATTCCAGTGTATTACTATATATAATTTTTTGGAAAGACTTCTTTCGGTTCTAATTCTTTTACAAATTTTCTATTTAATTTCTAAAACTTTAAAAATTTCTATTTGAGCTCTAAAGCATGCAAAACGTGCAAACAGTTAGCCTTAAACCGTTAGTCACCTGTTTTCAGGTTAATTTTAGAACTAACTATTTTTTTTTAAGTTTTAAAACTTAAATAGAAATTTACAAAATTTTAGAACTTAAATAAAAAAATTGAAAAAAGATTCAAGACTGAGAGTACTCTTTCCTCCTCCAACTTGAAAAGTATTTTTTTAGAATAAAAAATTTCTTATAAATTTCTTCATTTATGTAGTTTTTTTAATCAATTTTTATGTTTTTCAATTTTTTAGACAAAGAAAGCTAAAAATATATGTTTTTTTCAAAAATAAAAATTGAAAATACTTTTAAAAGATCTTAAAAGAGGATTAAAATTTTCAAATAATAAAGAAGTCTCAAAATAAATATTTTTAGTCATTAAAAATAATCTCCAACAAATTTATATGGAAATAAGAGGGTTATTAATAAGTTTGGAAATTTTTCAAAAGGATAATTACAATAACATAATAGTTTCATGAAACTTGAAAGGAATATTAATGGGACTTATTGAATAAGAACTGATTTTGTATGCAAGGTTAGGCCAGCACGAAATTAATTTAAATAATGAAAACAAAAACATTCTCCATAATGTGTGATTTTTTATCATTTAACGCATAAAAAGAAATATTGTATCTTCTTTGAAAAATTTGAAAAAGAAATTTTTTTTTTTTTTGCCCTATAAGAAAGTGGAGGAGCAATTTTAAAAACATTTGGAAGAAAAAACAGTGAAAGACAAATTGGTATTTGGGAAAAGTAATTTGAAATGCTAACAAAATTAATAAAAGTCAGGAGATGAATCACTTTCAGTCCAAAATTTTTTACAACCTTTCTATTTAAGTGTTAAAATTTTATGAATTTCTATTTAAGTCTTAAAATTTGCAAATTAAACATGTAAACAGCTAGTCCTAAATCATTAGCCACTTGTTCTGGGGTTACCTTTGGGGTTAAGTATTTACATATTTTGCAGGTTTAAGGATTTAAATAGAAATTTACAAAGTTTTTAGGACTTAAATAGAAAAATTGTCAAATATTTAATACTGAAAGTATTCTTTCTTTTATCATTTCATAAAAAAGTGAAAAGTTTCAAGCTAGAGACTTACCAAGATATAAAAGAAGATAGAAGAGGATGACAACTTGGGAAAAGATCAGAAACTTTAAAAGATGAACCCTGGGGTTGATCATTCTGGCAATGTTGCTGCTACAATTATGAATGTAGAGAAATCTCAACAAAGAACAAAGATATGATAGAAAGATAATTTTGAAGATAATTATCAAATTTTTGAAAGAGATTACCTCATATTCGCTCAATTCCTCTTATTGTGGCTAGTTAATGAAATCCTCAATTCTCCTATACTTTATATAGTGTTTGATTGAAAAAGGCAGAAGGCCATATATGTATATATGACTGTGCGCACACATGTGGCTAAAATTAATATTATTGCTACATTATACCACTTAATTGATGCTATAGTGTTGTTCGCACCATCAACATTTCATTTAATCAAGTTAGCCACTAGGTTAGGTTTTTAAAAAAAAAATTGAAAAGGACAGTGAATCATTTCACTATTTAGAAAGGAAATGAAGAATTGTAAAAGTTACTAACTTTTCATGGTTGCAACATGAAAAAAGTATTTTTAATTTGATCTTGAAATGGAAACAATTATGAAAATTAAGTGATGAAACTTGTATATTGAGCATTTATCTATGCATACGTGCGTAGTCATGTTGATGAGATTTTGCCAATTGATAATTTCCTTGAAATTCTCAGTATCATGTCGAGGTTAAATTAAATTATTGTTTCCATCACTGAGTAATCCAACGGACCTAATTGCAATCCGATCATAAATATATTTTTTAGTACAGCTAACCAAGACATGCAATTTAATAACAGTGAGAGACAAATTGGAAAAGTTGTGCCCATTGTACATGCTAAAATAATGTGCTTCGATCAATGTAGTTTTAGGACACAACCTTGTCTTGTCTAATGCATTAACGCTAGCTGTAGCTCTATGTCTAAAAGTATTAATCCCAATAAGGACAGTGAACGAAATACTGGAAAATTCACACTTATTGTACATGTCAAAATGGTGTTTCCCAATTGCTTCTAATGACGTAATTCCCAATCCAATAAAACAACCTTTCTTTGTTAAATGGACCAAGGCTAGTTATAGCATTATATCTGGAAGTATTGATCCAAATAAGGACAGTAGACTATTTGCCGCCTCACCATAAGAAAATTAGGTATCATTGACAGATTTAATCATTTGGTCATTTTGTATATTCACGGTTGAATTACCAACGAATTGTAGTTGATATATTTATGGGTGGATTTTTCAATTGCCGAAAAATCCATTGTTAAACCTATTGCAATTTTTCATAATATAGAGAACTCAAACATTTAGAGTTACCAACGGGTTTTATTGATAGGTCTTGCGTTATTAATAAACAAGGATTTCCAACAAAAAAATTTCTAATACTCAAGTTACTGGATGTTCCAAACGCGTTAAGCTGAAACAGTAAATAAATCTTTCTAGTGGCCTCACATTAGAAATATTTCTTAAGCCCTTCAAGTAAAGGTTAAAAAGGGTTAGGCCATTGAAATTTCATTTAATTTCAATTGATAATTCAATTTTTTTTAATTTGGATAATTTTGAAAATTTCAAGAAAAGTAATGTTGGCCGGTTAAATATAATTCCATTTCAAACTTCTAAACTAGGTGCTGAGGAATGGTTTTGTAATTTGTAAATTGGCATTGTAATTTATGTAAGCCTTGTTTTCTTTTTGTAATAAAAAAACAGATATAGTAGGAAATTTGACACTATTAACATACTTGATCATGTAAAGAATGCTGAAGAGGATGTAATACGGATGACAAGTGGCAAGGGCACTAAAGTATTATACTACAAGACTATCACTGGGCTTAAGGAGGCTCTTTCTAGAGCCGAAAGTTCACCACCTCATAAAGGGGAGCAGCAACATGTTGTGCAAGTTTCAATCAACCTAGCCGGTTATTCAAATCTAAGTGTGAAATTGAGTCTAGCTCTACTTCTAAAATAGATAGGGAAGAAGACGACTCAAGTGAGGAGGATAAAGATGACTCACAAGAGCTGAGGAAAATAAATGTGGCAAAGGCTCCATTCGATAAGAGAGCTGCTCGAAAGGAAAACAAAAAAAATGTGAAAGCGGAAAGAAAGAGGTGCTGAAGACAAATGCCAAAAACTATGAAGAAAAGGAAGAAAAAATTGCCTGAAGCCCAGAAGACTAGGTAGGCCTTGCTGTGCAATCTAAAGACGAGGTTATGGAGCTTCTAAAAATGTCGTCATCAACAGCTTCAATAGCTTGCTCGATTGTTGGCTTTTTCTTGTTGGTCAACTTGAACGTTTGATTCATGATAAAGGTCATTTAAGCTGACAAAATGGTTTGTTGATCAACCTCAAGAACACCTCTTTTCTGTGGTGCTTTTTCACCCTGCTATTACTCTTCATTGAGTACTAATAGTTCCTAAATTTAAAAGGCATTAACAACCAACTTAGATATCAAAGATCCACCGGCCTTAACATCTATCATAAACCTTGATATGAGTATCAAGTTTTCATAAAGGAGTTGGATTCGTTGTCAATTAAAGAATCCATGATGAGGGAGTTTTCTAAGTAATTCCTTAAACCTCTCCTAGTTCAATATTATCTCCATCTCATGTTACTTAAATGTCAAAATTAAAACTCTTAAGTGGACGACATTTCATGGAGGGAAGAACTTACTCAAGAACTTTTTGGCTATCTTATTTCAAGTGGTGATACTCCCCGGTTAAAGTGATTGATATCATCATTTTACCTTGTCCAGGAGAGAGAAAGGTAATAACCAGAGTCTAATTGCATCACTAGAAACTCTATTAGCTTTGAATGTGCCACAAGCCTTTAAGATGTCTGAAATATAAGTGTTGGAATCCTCTGAAGCCAAACCTCCAAATTGATTTTTTTGAATAAGAGAAATGAGTGCTAGCTTCAACTTAAAGTTGTTGACTTGGACCAATGGCCTAACAATGCTAGAATAGTTCTCCATCACCAAAGGCCGGATGTATTTTGGAATTGGCATTTGTGGATTTCTTCGGTATACTCCTTCTTGGAGATCCAAACCACCATTTTCTCCATTGCCACCATTGAAACTATTGTTGCCTCAAGACCATTAAGGTTATCTCCACCACCCTCCATAAATGTAGAACTCACATCAATCTCTCCAAAATGTCTCTTAATCTCTTGAGTATATGGTGATAAATTTATGCTTTGAGAACGGGTCATGCACTAAGGTACCTATAAATGTCAAACCAAAGCACACAAAAACAAATATGGGAAAAAAAAAGTTTAGTCTAAAATGACCTACTAGCAATGATATTACTCAATTTAATACAAACAATTCCTAGCAATAGTGGCAAAAACTTGTAACAAGCTTTAAAACCTCAATCCGCAATTGCACGGGTTGCATGTAAAGAAATAAGTATCATTCCCATGAGGATTGATTATATTGATTAACAACTACCACTACCTTAAGATTACTTTAGCTAAACAAAGAAAGATTGTAGATTGCTTAACTAGTAATTAAAGAGAATAAGCTAAATTAAACTACTTGAATTAATATTAGACAATAAAACAAACTGATAGCCGAAGGGCTATCGCCTCTCTCACCACATGCTTCGTGCCAAAAGCGTGGACGGGAAACCTGGCGCCATCCGAAGAAGGCGCTAACATGGACCTCGAAAGGAGTGAAGCCGAACGCCCCGAACCCACGACCTCGGATATAACGCTAGAAACGTGAGAAATGTTTCCAGCTCCCTCGGGGGACCGAACGGATCGCCT
>KK899885.1:113336-151712 GCA_000696445.1 Aquilaria agallochum | reverse complement strand
GGATCATTATTTAACGAGGTCAACGAATAATTGAAACACCAATAATAATTCAGCAAGGGCTATAGAGTTGTATTTTTGTATTAATAAATTAAATTTAATATATTTAGCAAGAACAAGGCTGTCAATTATAAGAATTGGGAGTCATATAGGTAAACACATGAGCATATAACATTACCACGTGTTCTTGATTACTCAAATAGAAATGACTTCTATTCTCGAGTTTATCTAAGGTTTGCTTATTGATTATGTCTCTCCTTCACCTTATTGGTCGCTTTTGTGGCAAGATTCAAATTCAAGTTAGCTTATGCCCGTAACTATTGTTTTCCCTATCTTTATCTTAGTTATGTGGTAGGAATCTTGTTTTAAAACTCGATGATTTGTGGGAAGAAAGCTACGGTGAAGCTGAAGCCATAGAACGGAATTCGGTGGCTGAATATGGTGTCAGCCGGATTCCGGCCTAATCTCTTAGCCTTTTCTTTCTCCTCTTTCAATTTCTTTTTCTTGTTTTGGTTTTTACTAGGCAAGCAGGTATGGAGCAGCAGCGGTGGCTTTGGATTGAACGGAAGGGATTTGGGCTCGCTGTTGTAGAAGATGGGGAGCTGGGGAAACTTCTTAGGGTGATCACGAAAATCTAGAGAAGTAGGAGAATATTTTTGGCCAAAGGAAAGTGGTAGAACGTGGCGGTGAAGCTTCATGTCTTCATCCAGAATCAATGAGTTCTAATTGTTGAGCAATAAAGCGGGCAGATATAGGACAAATTATGGCCCGCCAGGTTTATCTTAAAATTGACCTTAATCGGCCACTTTTAAATAGTTCTAAGCTTAAGTTCACAATTAAACCCAACTGTAAAAGTTGATCGTAGCTGTTTCTCAAAGAAAAGCCATTAGAGTGCAGGGAAGCCTCTACGTTTAATTACTCACTTGCGTGAGACATCATCGAATATTGGGACTGGGAAAGGGATTAATTCTGAGAGTACAACTGAGATTGCGGAAGCCTATGAGGGGATTGTTGTCATCCGGCCGAAGGAGAAATCATTTCTCGTTGTCAGAAATTGAAGCTTCAGGTGACTTTCATCGACCTTTTTTTGTCGGGTTGACTTTGATAATTTGGAAAACTGAAGCATCCATGGTACAAATTGTGTATCTAGTATATATGGAGCAAACATCTGGTTGAGGTTGCCAGTCTTTTAAGAGGGTTTGTGAAATAGTGGGTCTGACATTCGAGGAATTTCGAAGATTTGGCGTTGAAATTTGTCAAAGAGGAGAGAATTTGAGTCTAAGAATCGGAGAGGCTGTATATACTAGGTAGCTGAAGAGATTGGAATCAAACTTCGTTGAAGGGTCTGGCAAGTTAGAGAGCACTTATTGGGAAGCTCAAAAAAAGGGATTGATGCTATGTCCAAGGGTCGCAAATTAACAAAAATGTGTTAGGGCCGACCAATGTTTTATTTCCTTCTTCAATAGTATTTACATTCTAAGCTTGGGGTCTAATGCCGGCATTTACTTAGGTTGGGGGCCAGTAGTTTGCAAGATCGTGTTCATCTTGCGTAAAGCTCATTTAGTTTTTCTATAGGGTCTTGGGCTGGTGAATCCTTTGTTGTTAATGCCTTCATCTCATCCTTTTAGATGAAGCTTGTTTCTTTTCTTTTTCAAAAAAATATCTTTCATTGCCTATCAACATGAATTGAACTTACGATCTTTATTTCATTTAATCTATTTTGAGTTGAAACTGCTGCTTATTTGAGACACACCTAATTTTCATGATTTTTTTTTTCTTAATTAGGACCATGAGACAACTTAATGATTATAGGTTTAATTTGCTTGCAGAAGCTTTATGGGTTCCAAGTCTTCCACAACCTACGAATGGTGATAACAGATTGTGGCTTGCGATTTGAGATCCTTCTTGCAACTTACAGCCTTCCTCCAGCAATTTTGAATCTTCTCTTGAATAGTGGTCAGTCACAAGATGTCAAACTATGTCACAACTAGTGCAGGAAACGGTGCAAACAAAGCCTTTCCAATACCGGAGGATTTGTTCAGTGCATTGCCAAGGGGGATGATCAGGTGGATCTGACACAGACAGGATCATCAGATCAAAACATAAGAGATTGTTCCTCATTGGAGGATCGACTAAGTTCACCAATTGACATTACTAGAAAAACCGCATTTAGCGACAGTGTGCCGTCGCTATAGCGACGGCACACTGTCGCTAAAATGCCGTCGCTAATTCACTTGCCGCTAATTTTCTAATGACAGCTAAACGTCGCAAAACAGGCAGTCACAAATTTTCCGGTAACGGTGTCTGCCGGCGCGTTAGCGACGCGTAGCTGTCGCTACCTAGTGACGTGTATCCGTCGCTAGTTAGTGCTAGTTAGTGACGCATAGCCATCGCTAATTAGTGACACGTAGCCGTCGCTAGTTAGTGCCAGTTACTGACGCGTAGCCGTCGCTAGTTAGTGACAGTTAGTGACGCGTAGTCGTCGCTAGTTAGTGCCAATTAGTGACGCGTAGCCATCGCTAGTTAGTGACACATAACCGTCGCTAGTTAGTGTAGTTAGTGATGCGTAGACGTCGCTAGTTAGTGACGCGTATTCGTCACTAGTTAGTGACGCATAGCCGTTACTAGTTAGTGAGTTAGTGACGCATAGCCTTCACTAGTTAGTATAGCAATTTTTGACTTAAATTGAGGTGATTACGGAATGGAGTTCAAGTTCTAAGTTTGTCGCTTTGGATTCGAATAACTTGTTTTTACAATATTGTCATCGATTTCACACAAATGCAACAACTAGGGTATTGAAGTTACGGTTTCCAGAAAGTACAACAGAGGCTATAATGTCTGTAAAGGAAGCCAACATTCACCAAAAGATGGTAAGCTGAAAATGAACATGAAAGTATGGCAGCGCTGACATCTCTAGTGGAAGTAGTGCTTGCACTAGTGAAAAGATTAAGAAATTCATAGATGGAATCATTCAAAATTCCGAAGTACCATTCTCTGAAATGGCTGAGGCAACAGACTCATCCAGATCTCCAGAATTCCTGAAACATGTTGTGCACCCATAGCCAACAATGTGGAAGCCCTGTTTATTCAAGTATTCTTGCAACCCACTGCAACATTTGGACCCAAACTTAGTTTACAAGGCAATCTTAGTCATTAAGAGGGTAAATAATTCAGAAGAATACACAGAAAAAGAATAATACCTCTGTTGTAAATATTTGGTGACAACTCCAGAGCCTGGGGCAAGACTAGTCTTTATCCAAGGCTTAACCTGATAAAATGTCATTTAAACAATTCACTTTTTAAAATCATATACATACAAGTGAACTAATACTAATCTGATGGATCTGCTTAGAATTTAATCTACTGATATGCAATGTCTAACCTGCAGACCCAGTTCACAAGCTTTTTGGCAACAAGACCAGCCCCAAGCATGACACTAGGGTTTGATGTATTTGTGCAGCTCGTAATTGCAGCAATCACAACATTGCCATGTTTCAGCTCTGCTGGCTCTCCATGGAATGTAAATTTAGCCACTTTCTCTTGAGCTTCTTTTGGTACAGCAAAACCCTGGGACATTATAAATAGTCACTATTATGCTACAAAATTTATAGAAAGCAAACCTTTAAACACTATTAACAAAGACTTTGCTTTCATTATAAAATCTTGAATTGCAAAGTGGAGCTTTGGAATGCTAACTTTGAAACTGAAACAAAATGTCCAATGATAGCATATTATGAGGATAAGCGCCTTTATTCTTATTGGCTCAGGCTAATTACAGTAAGAATTTTACAGACTATCAGTATGCTCTAATGTCCCGCAAAGAACAAGTTCACATTTATGTGTCCTAAAACAAGTGACAACAACATACATCCATCATATGATCTTCAAACTTTAGCCAAGGATACAAGTAACAAGGCACCACTCGTAGAGTATTCAAACACATGCTGGAGTAGAAGGAAACTCTCACTAAAACAGAAGATGTAGCACAACATCTTTAAATTTTATAAAGAACAAAAAAACTTTTTCTTTTTTGGGATGAGTGCAAAGAATGTTGCTAGTTATCAAAGCTTAAGTCAACAAATAATAGAAACTTTTTNCCTTCATTTCTTTCAAAGAAACACGATAATGAGGCCTAGACAAAATAACCAAAAAAATAGCATAAAAAATAAAAATGCTAAGTGAGGAAAATAAATGGAAGAGAAAAAGATAAGCTGGAAACAAATCAAAACGCATACAAGGAAAAGACGATCAAAATGAAATTTCTCCTTCTCTGCAGCCGAAACAAATCAAATTTGATTGAAAACGATTGAAACAATTTAAGGGCAATGAAATTTCTTAAAGCTTTCATAGACCCTCTAGATTGAAAAAGACTGTTCTCGACTTGCTATCTCCTTCTCTGCAGCCGAAACAAACCTAACCAAAATAAAAACCTTAAAACCAAACAAGAAAAAGGAGAAGAGGAATGAGTAGAGAACCTAGTGTCAGTAGAGGAAATGACATAGACGATCGGCGAAGAGCAAGTGCGAAGACGCGACGTCTGCTTCTGCTGGTTGAATCCGGAAACAAAGATCCTCTGCTTGATGAGGAAAGCAGAGTTAGAGACGATTTTGGGGCGCCTAGTGAAACAAAACAAAACACAGAATTGACATCTGGTAACCCATTTGAGATTCCCTATTCTTCAACGAATCCGACGGGTGATCCAAGATAGAGACCACACTCCATTGTTGAAAGCGAAAATTCGTGTAGGGAGAGGCTTTATCGGAGACGACCATGATCGAATTCCATTTGATTTGAGGGAGAGACAAGGACTCGATCGAGTGCTGGGACTGAGACTGGAGAAAGAAGATGGAGGCGATGTTAGTGGAGTTGTAAAGGTAGAAGACGCCATCGACGGTGGCGATAAGGAATAGGATAGTGTACAGTTCTGTTTTTTCTTCACCCAGGAGGACAGTCACGCCTGGAGAAGATGAGTCAAACATGAGAGATAGTCAGTGCAAAGAAAACAAGGAACGGACAGGAACTAAACAGGAGACGGCGCGTTAGAGTAGCGACGGTTTAAAGTCGCTAAAAACTACTGACTAATAGCCCTCGCTAGTCTAAAGAAGGAGATTATACAATAGTAATAAATGGTTAACCTCAATGGTCCATTAATTTTATTTTCATTAAATATATTTATTGTTAATTACTACTAAAAATATTTAGAGATTAGTATATTGAATTAATTAAATTAAAAATTATAATGACTAACACATGAGAACTATTATTGTTTTTTTGGAATTTTGTTAACTTTAGCGACGGTTAATCGTCACTAAATTAGCGACTTTAGGCCATCACTAAAATTTAGTGACGCATAATCGTCACTAAATTAGCGATGTTAAGCCGTCACTGAATTAGCGATTTTAAGCCGTCACTAAAATTTAATAACTCATAACCGTCATTTATTTAGCGAAGATAACCAAGCACAAACTTTAGCGACGTTTAACATTCACAAAATTTGCAACGGTAAATTGGCACGTAGAGCCCGGTGAAACTTTAGGGACGGATATTAGACCCTACATAACAGCAACAAACTAATTGGGTTGAAAAGTCTACAGAAGTTAAACTACGTAAATAAAATTCATATAATCTTAAAATTTTTTCATGAGGAAAAAAATATCTGCAATCTAAATACATTTGCATTATATCAACTGAAATAATTTATGTTGTATGAGAATTTGAGACGTAACACAATTTTCAACTATAATATTTACATTTTTCTGGTAGTGTATTCAAAAGCAATTATTTATGTTCAATGAGATAACAATTTATCATAAAAAATGATAGCCACATGAGAACCCAAACTTTTTTTTTTTATATTTTTTTTAGTTTAGCAACGGTCAACCGTCACTCGCTACTTTTAGCGACGGTACACAGTCGCTAATTTTAGCGACGGCCAACCGTCACTAAGTTAGCAACGGTAAGCCGTCGCTAACTTAGCGACGACCAACCGTCACTAAGTTAGCAATGGTAAGCCGTCGCTAACTTAGCAACGGTTGGCCGTCACTAAAGTTAGCGACGCGTAACCGTTGTTAATTAGCAACGGTTACGCATCGCTAACTTTAGCGACGTGTAACGGTCACTAATTTAGCGATGGTAAACCATCACTAAAATTTAGCGACTAACAACCATTGCTAAAGTCTCACTGGAATATTACCGACTATAATTAGCGACGGTTTTTTGCCGTCGCTAATTAAACCGTCGCTAAATGCGGTTTTTCTTGTAGTGTGATGGTATACCACAGGATTCTCTATACGAGACAGGCGATGTTATATCCCAAAACCTCCTGACTCCGGATGCACAGAATTATTCCTCACTGGAGGATCTACTAAGTTGACCAATTGATGGTATACCACAAGATTTTCCATACGAGACAGGCAATGTCATATTGCAAAACTCCCTCAAGATGTACAAGATTATTCCACATTGGAGGATCTACTAAGTTCACCAGTTGATGGTATACCAATGGATTTCCAGTACGAGGAAACAGAACGGCAGTTGCCAAAGCAAGGCCTGGCAGTAGGTTTGCCAAAGGATGGCATGCCAGAAAATTTGCCAAAGGGGGTTCTATTGGGGGAAGGGTACGTGGGAAATAATAGGATGCTTTTCTGTTGTTGCAACCCCTGTTTTACTATGACAGATCTCCTATAAACCAAATAAATAAAGTTGGTTGGGCAACAATACTCATATTGGGTGCAAGAAAATAAACTTTAGAGATTTTGGGAAGGAAAGCAGAGAGTGGCAGAGAAGCTATGCTCTTTTATTTCATGGAGATATTTTTCATTACATTGAAACATATAACACGATACATGGGTATTTATAGAATTGTTTGCTGCCTTAATTGCAGAAGAGTTCTAAAAGAACTTGTCTTTCACAGTAGCATTTTTCGACTTCTACAGCTAATGTGCGGCTGTTCAATTGTTGTTTCTAGCTCATATACAACACGTTTCCTTGGGCAATACGTAAGAATGAATGACTATTAATTTATCTTGAACACATTCAGCACCGCTACTAGCTTTAAAAGCTGACTTTGTTGACTCTTTCTCCTTTGTCTTCTAATGCAATTAGCTGTAAAAGTTCAAGCTCACAACATGCGAATTAATCATGTTTACTTGGCTGTAAAGTAGCTCTGCCATGCTGCCTTTCTTTATCCTCATTTGCAAGCTGTCAAAAAATTACAAATTAATGTTTTTCAACACCCCTCTTAGTTTGTAATTTTTGCTTCTTCTTGAAACTTCAATATCTTTTCTATCAGCATAGTCTTTGTAAAGATATCTGCCAGCTAATTTTTTAAATTAATATATTTTTGACCAAATCTCTTATTTCTGCACCAAGTCTCTGATAAAAAGATATCGTAGTTCAATATGTTTTTCCCGTGCATGAAATACTGGATCTTTGATCAAAGTTATTGCAGGTATATAAATAGTTATCAGGCCATCTTGTTTTTATCACAAGTTCGCCAAGATTATTCTTAACCAAACTGCTTCAAATGCTGCATCTGTTCCGGCTATATGTTCTAATTCGATAGATGATAATGATAAACTTTTTTGTTTCTTGGATGTCCATAATATAATTTTTGTTCCAAGACAAAATATGCATCTTGATGTGCTCTTTCATTCATCAGATGAACCTGTCCATTCATTATCTGTATATCCAACTAATCTGTTGTCTACTTCTTTGACATATTGAATCCCGAGCTTCTTAGTACCTTGTAGATATCTAAGAATCCTTTTTGCTACTGGAAAGTGTAACTTACTTGGTTGATTCATAAACCTTGAAATCAGCCTAATTGCATAAACTATCTTTGGCCTTGTATTTGTCAAGTAGATAAGTAAACCAACTAAATATTTGTACACATGTGCATCTCTTTTTTGTGCTCCATGATCTCCTTTGAGCTTCTTATTCACATAAATTGGTGTAGCTATAGAATTACAGTTACTCATCTGAAATTTTTGAAGTATATCTTTGGCAAATTTTTCTTGTAAAATAAATATTTCACCTTTTGATTGTTGTATTTGAATTCCCAAGAAATACTTCCT
Source organism: Aquilaria agallochum (assembly GCA_000696445.1). Taxonomy (NCBI): domain Eukaryota; kingdom Viridiplantae; phylum Streptophyta; class Magnoliopsida; order Malvales; family Thymelaeaceae; genus Aquilaria; species Aquilaria agallochum. The sequence continues at coordinate 143,640 of KK899885.1, read as the reverse complement.
AAGGCCTACATCTGTCATCTTATATTCTTCCATCATAGCCTTCTTGAATTGCCTAATCATCTTTGGATTTGTTCTTGTAAATATGAGCTCATCAACATATAAGCAAACTATAAGCATATCGCTCTTACCTTCCTTTTTCACATAAAGTGATGGTTCAATTTGGCTTCTTTGAAATCCATTTTGCCGGAAATAATTATCAATTTTCATATTCCATGCTCGAGGGGCTTGCTTTAATCCATATAATGTCTGCAATTTGTTAACTTTTTGCTTATTCCCTTTAATTTTGTAACCTTGCAACTGCTCCACATATGCTTCTTTTGTTAACTCTTCATTAAGAAATGTTGATTCATATCAAACTGATAAACTAACAACTCCATTTGAGCTGCTAATGCTTAAACTATTCGGATTGTCTCCATGCGCACTACGGGTACAAATGTTTCATTGTAGTTAATTTCTAGCTGCTGTGAATATTCTTTGGCAACTAGCTAAGCTTTACGCTTCTGAATTGATTACATTTGGTCTTGTAGACCCATTTCAACCCAATAAGATCTTTGCCTTCAAGTAAATCAACCAGCTGCCAAGTCTTGTTTTTCTTGATCATTTTGATTTCTTCATCCATGGCTATAGTCCAGACTTCATCTTTTGCAGTTTTTTCAAAAGTCTGGGGTTCACATGCAAATAAAGATAATCTTTGAGTACTTTCATAGATATTTACTAAATTTTGAACACATCTTGGAGGAATATCATAATCTAATGCAAGGTCATCTGGTTGGTATAAAGTAGATAGACCAGCTTCAATATTTGACTTGTCAGATCCAATACCATGGTCTTCTTGACATCCTTCAGGCTCTATTACTTGAAATATTTTTGGCCTTCTATAATTGTCTTGTTGCCATTTCCAAGTCTCTGTTTCATTAATGATAATATCCTGAGCAATAATAAATTTGCCTATGTCTACATTATATAAATGATAACTTTTTTATCCATCGTTATATCTAGTGAATATATAATTTTTTCCCTTTGTAATCAAACTTTTATTTTTGTTAGGCATCAATGTGAGCATAAGCTATGCAACCAAATATTCTAAATTGTTGTACCTATTTTTGTGATGTCATGCCTCCTATGGAGTTTGCTGATGATGCGAACCCCTTTGGTATAATGACCAACAAACATCCGTAAGATGTTTTTCAAGCTCCACAAGACATCAAAGAGATTGGATTTAAAACCCCACCCCTAATTTAACTTGTGATTAGAAACAAGAAGTATAAAAGAACCAAGAACACAAGCAACTTGTGCACCAAGGTAGTCCTCAAAGAACAAAAGAGAATGTCTCTTCAAAATAGCAATATTATTTCATATAAAGGCTGTATTTTACAACCAGAATATGTGCCTATTTATAGGCCTAAACTAAGGTAAAAGACTCAAAAAAATTCGCAGCCTAAGTCACATAGGAAACCTAGATGCAAATGACTAAAGAAAACTTAGTCAAACTAGAATTCCTACACCCTTTAACACATGTTTAAGGTGTGCAGCATATGCCACTTATCCTATGTGATCTGAATCAATTCCATAGCCTAAATAACATCCTAAATAATGTAAATAATTAGGAAAATAAATAAAATAAAGTGCAAATATAAATTTGGCCCTAAAAACCCCAAAATGGTCTTCTCCGGTGCACTTATGGGCTCTTTAGAGTTTTTGCTTGTATCTTCAACTCCAAGCTTGAATATTTGAGTTCCATTAACTTGATACTTCCCCTTAAATGTTGGAAAGAGGTCTTAAAATGTTGGAGCTCAAAGATCCAACTTGTAGAATCAAAGTGGCCCTGAAACACTTCAAACAAGTTTGCTCAGGCACTGTGTCTCCCTTTGGCCTTGATCACTCTTGTAGTGAGACATAAATTTAAGCAAAGCTTACATATGTTACTAAGTGCTTTCTCGGCAGTTATTTGTCAAAATTGCAAAGTAAGGTATGCCATATTTACTTTACATTTGGTTTTCCCCTTTTTTTTGTTTTTTTTGCCTTGCTACTCATAATTTTTATACATGCTAAGAGTTAAGGATTTTCAAGAAGGAAGAAATGATGTGTCTTGAACCCTAAATATAGGCATGGAAAATAAAAACCCATTCCACTCAGCTGTTGTTCGGAGACTCATTCTCAATTCTTAAATCCACATTCTCAATATTATTATCAAAAAGGATAAAATCCAAATATGGTTCCTTTACTTTAATGGTCATCTTAAAGTGGTCCATTACATTCAAAAGTGTCTTTTAAAGTCCCTTACCTCTCTTAATGTGCCCTATTTTAGTCTATTCTGTTAGCTGAGTTCTTATCTTGGATGGAAAATGCCAATGTAGCACCGACGCTGCCATGTGGCATTTTATGTCAGAACAATAAGTGACTAGTATGAAAGAACAATAAATATGAGAGCAAAACTAATTGAAACACACAATCTTAAGAACTTAAGACATCATTAACCTAAATCTGCTCCTTTCCCAAATCCTCGACCACCTCCACCATCCATGCCACCGCCCACCTTCTCCTCTCTGCTGCCCACTTTCCTGCTAGCTATCCCTTAATACCCAAATCCTTGATCACCTCTCTGGATTATCACTTCCCAGTCCACAATGATCCAATGTATTTGGTTCAAAATCAAGTTCTGATCACTTTTCAAGAAAATGAGTTGACCTTTGCAACTTGAACCAAAGCAAGCCAATTCATGAAATCTTTTTTCTTGAAGGAGCTCATAGTCTCCATCACTGCCCTTGCTTGTTCAATTCTTGCATCCTTCATCGAGCTCATGAGTTCTACAATTCCTCACCTCTCCACCACATTTCATTGCTTCCTTACCACAATTTAATGTTTTTTTTTAATTTAATAAAACGCTACTGCAATCATGGTTTCTGGACTTTACTCCTTCCATGTCAAGTCTACTTTAGTTTAAGCTAAATTTCTAGCCAATAGCAAGGTAGAAGTAGGACTTGGGCCAGTTTGACCAAACCTAAGTCATGACAGGCTCGAGGTCAAACCCGGCACGACCCAGCAAAGGCCTAGTTCGACACGGGCCGAGGTAAGGCCGAGAAACAAGTGGGGTATTTGTAGGCATGATAAGAGAGGGAATTGGGCTTCAACCCAATCATTCCCAACCTAGATTCCAAGCACAGATAAGACCCATTTTGGCCCAAGCGCAACCGGTCCGATATGGGCCTAATGGCTAGTCACCAATGGTCAGATGCGCCTAAATTTGAAAAATTGAAATTACACCTACCCCCAATGGTTTTCTACTCCGTTTTTAGCCCTATATTTTTACTTTTACCTCCCNGAATTTAAGGTTGTTTTGGTCCAAAAAAATTTTGGCCTTCCCTTATAAATAAGGAGGCCATTTTCAATCCTCCTTACACCAAAATTTGTAATCTATCTTAATTTCTCAAGCTTTTTTGCTTATTTCACAAATATTTTTGCTTATTTCTTCCTAGTTTTTTTCTTAATCACTACTATTATTCGTTCACTGATGACTTCAAGAGAAAAAAGAGTCTATGGAGACTTCCTCATCCTGCACCACCGGCCTTAGAGGCATATTCCGTCACTAATCCTAGCTAACCAATAAAGGCATGAACATTGAAAAGTTGCACGATTGTGACCAAATTGACATGAAAAAAATTATGATTTGGGTCTCAATGATTAGTTATCCAATGATGATGTTGGAGAGGTAAAGGCGATGCAAGCCAAAGAGCCGTCAACCCTATGCCAAGGATACACAAGCACAAGTTAAATCCTCGAGGATAACGCTTTGGGTTTAGGAGCATTATGAGGTTGTATAGGAAAGGGATTCAAGGTACGCGAAGTGCAAACATTATGAAAAAAAGGTTGGCAAAAAAAAAACAATTTTGGCACCTACACGCTGAAGCGTCATATAGAAAATTAGTATACCAATCTCCTTTCCGGTGCTGTCATTAGTTCTAAATGGAAAACATAACTTAAGAGCACCACCAGTGGGTCAAGTATATTTTGATTTAACCAACAATCTTGTAGATAATGAATGGTAAATTAAATGATGATTATTGAAAAACCATTTTCACAAGCTAAAGATGTGTACTTAGAATCTTGGATTAAATCATAATTAAATCTTGCATTTAGAAAAATTTCTAGCAAAATTGTTGAGAAGGAGAGCTTCAATTTATTTAAAGCTGGTAGGTCAATCATTTTATTGCATTACTGCTCATTGGATTGATTCTGATTGAGTGATCTAAAAATGTATACTAACATTTAGGGTCATAGAAACTAATCATATTGGATTTCACATATACAATTACATTGTATGAACCTTTGCAAGAATATTTTTGTGCTGGCAAAGTTCTGTGCATTTCATTTGACAATACATCAAACAATGATGCCACTGTTTGCCTTTTAAGTCAATAATTGAAACCATCCCTCAAAGATGCATTCTTTCATGTTAAAAGCATAAGCCACATTTTAAACCTTTATGTGCAAAAGGGTTTAAACGTTTTACAACATGAAATTGTCCTTATTCAAAATTCATTGATGTATTTGAAATTAAGACTCATTATATTTTGTGAATTCAAAAGGTTTTGTTTTGACAATCAAAAACCATTTTCTTGGAAACATTTTTAATTAGGTTGTCTAACTCACTGGAACTTCACTTATCGTATGCAAATTTTTTGACTCATTTCATGAACATAAAGTTTGAATTGTGAGTCCTTACAATTGAAATGTGAGACATGTTTTAAATCAAATGAATTGCTAAAGTTTTTTAACGAGGCCATGAAATTTTTTCTCAGTGTTTACTACTATACCGTGCATCAAGTTTTCCTGCATTTAGTGAACATTACATATGTTTTATATCAGTTTAAAGATGATGAGTTTTTCAAACCCATTATAAAAGTCATGCAGGCTAAGTGGCTTCAGTATTTTCAAAACATTCCTTATATATTTTTAGCTGCATCTTTACTTGATCCATATGTGAAAATGACGGGCACAATAACATTGCTTGAAGTCACTTTTCATACTTATTTAGAAATGGTCCATGTAAATGTTTTAGCTATGTATGCTACTGTTTTCGATTACTTGTGATCTTTATACAAGTTATATTTGAGTGGTGGAAATAAAAGAAATAAAGTTTTCCAATATTGTTCATCATTGCCCAAGAGATTTTAGTAGTTTCGATTTCCATTGTGGTGTTCAAGGTAGGGTTCAGTGTAGGAAAAAAGGTAACATTGGATAAACAAGTAAGGTTGGCACTGAAGGAAAGTTTGCATACGCAACAGAGATTAGGGCCTCGTCGGACTCTAAAAGTAAGACCAAAAGCGTTCTGATGATCAGGTACTATATGATGACAAGGCTTGAATTTCTTTTTCTCTTTTATTATTTTAGTTTGTATTTGATTTGACTATGCTGTTAAGCATAAATCATATGTTTTAATCTTTTGTAGTTTTTGGAACGTTTTGTCATTTTATCATGTAAGTCACATTCCAGTTAATTGTAAGTGCTATTTTGACTTTTACTCAATAAAAATTACACTGGGGTGGTGTTTTTCTTTGAAAAAAGTAAATCCAAAATTAAGTTATAAAATACTTTTTTTAGAAAAAGAACCTAACACAACAGAAGCCCGTCATGGACCCGGCCCGGACTCAGCTCACTTCCCAACCCAAGCCCAGGCCATTCCTGGGCTAGGTTGGCCTACTGCCCACCATTGCTGCAAAGACAACATCATGATTTTTTCTGGTGGATTGGAGTGAGGAGGTGGAGTGGATAGTGGATATGGTCGAGGATTTGGGGAAGGAGAAGATTATGGGTTAAGCTACATATTAAGTCCTTTAAATTGTGTACTTTTATCAATTTTAGTCTCATATTTATTGTTCTTTCATGCTAGTCATTTATTGTTATGACATACAATATCACACGGCGAGGTGGGTGCCACATAGGCATCTTCCATCTAAGATAATGGCTCAACTGATGGAATGTATAGAAATAGCACACACTGAGGGAGATAAGAGACTTTAATAGGTAGTTTTGAGGATAAGAAACTACTTTAGGATAACTCTTAAAGTAATAGGACCATATTTGGATTTTACCCTTCTTAAAAGTCATCCATGGCACACAATGGTAGGATCTTATAACTTTTCATATGTTATATTTTTTACTAGACGTATGGCTCATGCTTTGCTGCGCAATACAAAAAGGGATATTGATAGTTAGGTAATACTTGTTCAATCAAGAAGGAGCAGTTTGATCGCTTCTTTGTATTTGGTATGACTGAAGACTTGTTGAAAGGGACATGATTATAATTGAGATTTGTCTCTTCAATTCACAAGTTATGAGTAGTAATGTCTTCACCAGTAGCTTCCACGTGGGGAAAAGAGGATCATAATGATGGGTTTTAGGAATTTTTTTAAAATATTGGATGCTGTTGACATAAGGTGGCATCCCCACCACTTCTAATATTCAATAGATGTTCAAGTTCTATTCATCTGTTTCTTGTTCCAATTCTAGTTCATGGATACAATGAAGCAAGTAGGTTAAGAAAGAGACAGAAACATGCATACGCCATTTATTTGAAGGGAAAATCTTATGAGATACTGAATTTTTATATTATAAAAAATATTCTGTATTTTATTATATATAGATAAATATATAAGATCTTGCATGGTCATACTTATATATGCATGTATATAAGTTCTAGAATGTTATGCTCAAAGAATAAGTGATGTAAATAATATTTCATAAAAAAAAGTTATGTGAATAAAATATTAATGATACATGATTTTAGTAATTGGTGAAAAGAATTGTTTTCTTCTTTCGGTTAATGGATTTCTCTGCTTAGAAATATTTTTTGACACACAATATAACGTAGCTTAATTATTATGTGAAAAGTTAAGATCTTATATAAAAAATTTATATATAATACAACTATATATACATCTTTTGGGCAACAAATCATGATAGCCCTATGTGGAACCACTTCTACTCTGCCCAGCAAATTACTACATGCCAATAATTCATGACTCATATAATGATGAGAAATAATAGGGGGCTAGTAATAGATTTATCTCAATAATGAAAGTTTTAATCCCTCTTAACATCCCAACTTTCCCCCCAAATTTTTTAACTTAAAGATCTGGGAGGGAAATAATCCTAGTCGTTGGGAAGGGTGATGTGGCATGGTCTTCAAAAACCTATTTAAAGAAGAAAATCATGGAAATATGAGTATGTCAAATCTAAGAAAGGGCACAAGTATATGAGAGAAACTCCTTTGCTTAAATTCCTGTAAAGAAAAATCTCATATCAAAATAAGTCATGCCATGCATCACTCTCCATCTCAGACATATTATTTTGCTAATAAAGAAACTAAAAACAAACTACATCAATAGCTTAATAAAGTATGCTATTTTTTATTTACTTGAAATATATTATTCCAGCTTTTCTCTGTCCTTTTCCACTTGCATTAAAGCCCTATAGCAGTTGTCAATCACATAGAAACATTCTCATGAAATCTCCCTCAGAGTACCTCCACTAATATTCATGCAAAACAACACGTACCTAGCTAATTTGTCTCCAAACAACATGTTAAACAACCACAAACAGCCACCTAAGTAACTATACCAATAAAATATGATACGAACGCAATACCACGAGGTCTTTTTATGGTCCTGCTTGTTAAACGCACCTTATTAAGGAAATAGCTCAAGCTTACTACTTAAGCAGAAACCAACTCCATCCAATAATTAATGACTCAAGTGCTACAACAAGTACTCATGAAGAACTATTGGTGAGTTAATCCAATAATAAAAAATCTAGAATCCTTTTAACTCCTCAATCTTTCACCACCATCATCTAAGTCCTAAAACATCTCTAATCTGAGCACAACAAAAGACATAAACATCACCATACCTCATGCAGCATAGAGTAATCAACTAACTTACGAAAAAACTAAAAAAACTGAAACTAAACCTTTTCCCTAGAAGACATCAATGTCCAAAAAAAACATGAGAAGACGCAACTAGACAAACCAAAGAAATTGAAGAGCAATGCTCATGTTAGAATATTAACCCTCCCCTATGTGTCAAACTCCCATATCTCCACCATGTACAAAATTCGAAACTACAGCAACCAAAACCCAATCCCAACCCAACTAAAGGAATGTTGTATAGTTTGTGAATTAAGTGTGGGAAAATATATCCCATATGGGGAGAAATTTTGGTGAGTTACAACCTTTTTTATGTTTCAACTTTTAGAGCCAACATATTGGTTCAAGAAACACTTTAAAAGTTATAACATTTAGAACCAACACATTTGTTTAAGAGTCACAACTTTTAAAAGTTGCAACCTTTAGAACCAACGCAATGGTTCAATTTATTCTTATATAAATCCAGTTTTTATTCTCATAAAATCTACTTGGCTATTTTTATCCCAAAGCAAAACTGCTTTAAGGAAAGTGATTTACATGACTCAGGAACTTTATTTTGCTAACGGTCTTAAAGCAATTTAGAAATTCATGGAGCATCAATTTAATTCTAGATTAAAAGTGCAATTTGATCAAGAAAAAGAGTTGATCAAACTTGATCACTTTGATTGAACCAACTACACTCACTGGCAAGATAGGATGGCTTGGTTGCTGATAACTCATAATCTCTATTATATGTTGGATAAAAATCTGCAACTAGTGTCTAAACCACAAAATGATGATCTGCTATAATAAAATGGTACATAGATGATGTAAGTTTACTGACATTTTTAAAACAACATTGGGAAAGATATATCATTACTAACATGTTTAAAAAAGAAGCAGGTAAAAACAATTTAAGCCCGATTAATTTTAGAAAATGAAACTAAAGAACCCCTTAAGCCCGACAGATTTAGAAAAATGCTATGAAAAATCCCACTACGCCTGACTAGTTTAAAAAAGTGCAGCTAAAAATCCTAATAGGCCCAACTAATTTCTAAAACGTAGCTAAACAACCCTTTAAGTATGACTAGTTCCTAACAACGCAGCTTAAGTTCCTATTGAAAAAATCAAGCCCAACCCATCATACCCTGCTAATCTTACCAGAAAACAAAAGGAATACATTGGCTCTTCAGTCACTAAAAGAAACCGTATGACCACTGCAACTCTCTGGCCCCTTCCACCACTAGTTCCATGTCCATTACTGCACAATCAATTGTGAGGCACATTGATCTTTAACTTAGTAAAGCTAACTTGCGCCAACATTATTCTCTCCAGATAGCCGCACTAGCTGGTGAGCATTTCATGTTGTCTCACGCCTAATGTTCAATCTCAATCTTTTCGGTTAATCTATTCTCTACCATTCAGCCCTCACTCTCTATTCTAGCACCTAAGATTCTATGTCAAGGCTTTTGCAATGAGTACCTAAGATTCTTTCAGTTGTTCAAATTATTTATTTTTTTACGAATACTTTTCATTGTTGAAAATGACTGCGAATTTGTTGTGTGCTATAAATGAAGGGAGAAAGAAAAAGACAAATGAAATTGTTAGTATAAAACCATGATTACACATATAGATGAAGGAATATAATGCAAAGACTAACAAATTTAATATGGCATTTACTAAATTAGCCTACATATATGCTTTTGATTCTAACAATCAAATTCCTACATGCCTCACAATGCACCTCATCTTTATTTGTATGCTCCTCAATCAAACCTATTACTCTGGTTAGAATATGTTAGTCCAATTAAATACAACACCCGTCATTTTGGTTTGAATAGTTTATCTTTCCTAATTGTTGTTGATTTGGTGCGCAGGTAATTGTGGTAATTCTAAATAGCAAGTGTTTTGATTGCTTTCTTCTTAGGATGTAAGTGATTACTTTTTTTATTTTGATTTATTTTTCTCTTTAAGAAAAATAGAGTTGAATTGATTAGGCACTTACAAAAATCCTTTTTTCGAATGTTTGTTTGTCTTTTGTTTCTTTTTTGCCAGAATCTTGAATCTTTTCCTCTAGTTATTGCACCATTTTGCATGTCCTTTGTTTGAATCTGAGGTTGAGCTAGGCCGCTTTGATTAGCGTTTTATCTTTTGCACACTCTAGTTATTCACCTGAGTTATTGAGCTTCCCATAACTCAGGTTTGTATAATAAAATTCCTGTATGCTCCTTTTGTTTATCTATTTAGTAATTCACACTCACACCAGATGAGCTTTGTTTTTCTGCAGTATTTTTCATTTAAAATTTTTTTATAACAAAGTCTAAAATAATTGAGATCCATTAGAGAAAATGTTCACTTTTATTATAGAAAGATAGACTGGTAAAAACTCAACAATTTGTTAGAGCTAATTAAATTAAATCATTTTAAAAATATGGGTAAAAACTATAAAAAAATCTTTCCTAAAATGAAAAGGAACCTTCATGTAGCTATTGTTTATATGTTGTTATGAGACGTTGGTTTTGTGCATGATATGTTTTGCTTGTCCGAGAAGCAATTATTGGAGACTCCATGATAAATAGGGAACTAGTAGGTATGATAGCTTTTATCTTATCTTTGTAATTAGGATAATTTTTTGTTCTTAGTTGTACTCCTTATCACATGTAAACATTTACTGTATAAGTTGAGTAGTTTTGCTCATGGACATTCAATGAACTAGACTTACACAGAAACTTGATTTTTACATGGTATCAAAGTAATGATCCAACACTAATGAAAATGTTGACAAACCCTGCAACCTCTTCAACCATTGCCACGAGTTCTACCTCAGCTGTGAGCCTTTTGCAAGATCTCACCTTGCCTTTCTTCCTCACCTCTGTAGATTACACCACAGCATTTCTTGTTCCCATATTGCTGGATGAGAATAACTATCCCTGATGGAGGAGATTTTTCTTGAACGTCTTGCACAGCAAGAACTAAGTCAGATTCATGGATGGAAAACTACTGAAGGCGGAAGGTAATGCCATTGAACTACTGGCATGGAATAAGTGTGACGGGCTGGTTCTTATGTGGCTTATCAATTCTATTAGCACTAGCCTCCATGACTCAATAGCATACTTAGAATTGTGGCATGAATTGGAAGAAAGATTTGGCCATTCAAATGAACCAAGGGCTCATGAACTGAAAAGGAACAAAGCCTTGGCAAGCCAAGGATCGATGAGTGTGGAAACCTATTATACAAAGTTAAAGGGGTACTAGGATGAGCTCGGCATGTACTCATCGATGCCTAGCTGCATGTGTGATGCAGCGAAGGACTAGATGATGGAGAAGGAGAATGAGCGAACACAACAATTCCTCATGGGCTTGGACTAAAAGTTTAAGAAAATTCACTCTCAGATTCTCACTATAGAGCCTCTTCCTCCCCTCAACAGGATCTATGTTATGGTAGTTGCTGAAGAGAAACAACTTAGCATCACACAAAAAGCTAAACTGGAATTAGCAGGAAATTTTGCAACACTGAAAAAACTGAGCAAGCCGCAAAGACGTGGCAACCAACCTGTCCCGAGATGCCAGCACTACAACAAGTTGGGACACAAGGAAAAAGCATGCTGAGAGATAATTTGGTATCCCAAAAACTGGCAACTAAAAAGAAAAAAGGAAGAAAAATATGGCCAACATCAATGCATGTGCAGAAGGAAAGTAGGAGCACAGCTATAAAGGCCCTACCTCTTTATCCTTGGTCAGCCTAACTATTAAGCAATACGAGGAACTTCTATTGGGCAAAGACAATAGACAAAATGCATTCAATTATGCAACTAAGAAAGTAAAACCTAATGTTAACACTTCCTGGATTCTAGATACTAAAGGCAACAACCATATTACATCAAACAACTCTAGCCTTCAAAACCCAAAACCCATGCATGGTCATGACATATGTTTGCCTAATGGGACTGTAAAACCCATAAAAAATCTTGTATGCTTCTTTTATCAGATGACCTTATTCTTCATAATACACTATATGTACCAAATTTCAAATGTGACTTATTCTCAATTAGCAAACTAACCTAAGATAATGACTCTGTAACCATATTCTTTCCAAACTTTTGTGTCCTATAGGATCACACCTCAAGGAGGCTGATTGGAGTGGATAACCAAAAAGGAGATCTTTATTTTCTCAAGTTGAATAATGAAGGGGCAGACATAGAAAGAATAAATAAAGATGCACCAGCACTGTGGCATCAAAGATTAGGTCATCTGTCACATGAAAGAATCATTGGAATTAGTAGTTTATCACATTTGGATTTCTGAGATATTTGTGAGAACTGTGTTGTTTGTCCTTTAGCAAAGGCAATCGGATTACATTTTCCTTCCAGTTTTGAGAAATCAAAGAATCCTTTTGATTTAATTCATATAGATGTTTGGATGCCATATCACACACTTTCCAAGTGTGGAGTTAACCTTTTCCTCAGTATAGTGAATGACTTTTCTAGGTCCACATAGGCTTATCTCATGAAACACAGGAATGAAGCCATAAAGATAATTGATAACTTTTGTTCTTTAGTTAAAAACCATTTTTAGACAAGAGTCAAGAAAGTAAGAAGCAACAATGCTCCAAAATTAGTTAATGGAGACATGAAATGATTTTACAAGGAGAAAAGAATCAACAGTCAAACAAGCTGTGCATGAACTCCTCAACAAAACAGAGTGGTCAAGAGGAAGCATCAAGATATTCTCAATACAGTAAGGGCGTTGAGATTCCAGGCAAACCGGCCAATTTTGCTTTTGGGCGAAATGTGTCCTTGCATATTCGATAAACATGTTGCCTTCTGCAAGCATAAACAACAAAACACCATATGAGGCATTATTTAATCAACCTCCCAACTATAACCATTTAAGGACCTTTGGATGCCTCTGTTATGCAATCAACCCTCTTTTTCCAAAAGACAAGTTTCAACCCTAAGCCCAAACCTGCGTCTTCATTGGCTATCCGTAAAACCAAAAGAGCTATCGAGTATACGATCTAAAAACCCCACAAGACCTTTGTTTCTCGAGATGTAACCTTCCATGAGACAATGTTTCCCTTAAAGATGAAGAAATCAGACCTAGTTGGAACAGAAAGAATGATCACTCAGATAAGTGAACCTTTACTTGAGAAACAAGACACTATTCTTGCACCATAAGCTCGAGTCAATCTTCGAGTAGAACCTGAGAATAATGAAATGGAGGAAAGGACATTTTTTGAGCCCGAACGTGACCAAGAGGAGGGCTAAGTAGCTCAAGTAGAAGTGCCAATAAAAAAAAGTACAAGAAGTTGCCAGATTCCCACACATTTGGAAGACTACAAGTATCACCTTCCTGGTACTCACACCTACTCCAACATGGCCTCCTCTGGTACGTCCTACCCATTGTCCATTTATCTTACAAACAAACCTTTTTACCAAGAATACCAAAGCTTTCTTGCAACTATATTGACTAATGTTAAGACCTAATCTTACTCAATGGCCAAAGAATACCTGCCTTGGCAACCAGCTATACGAGCCGAGCTTAATGCTTTGGAGGCCAACCAAACTTGGGATCTCCAAACACTACCTACAGGAAAAAAGGTAGTCAGATGTAGGTGGGTCTACAAAATCAAATGAAAGTCAGATGGAACAATCGAATGATACAAAGTGAGGCTAGTTACGAAAGGTTATACCCAAGTGGAAAGACTTAACTACACTAAAATGTTTGCTCCAATAGCAAAATTAACGACTATGAGGTGCATACTCGTGATAGTAGTTGCCAAGAAATAGGATTTACACTAATTAGACGTCCATAACACCTTTTTCCATGGTGACCTGCACAAAGACATCCACATGACACCCCCTTCCAGGATATCTTGAAACGGGAGAAAAAAGAGTTTGTAAGCTCAAGAGGTCCTTATATGGGCTTAAGCAAGCTTTCGGTAGCTCTTAAAACTTACGGTTTCATTTAGTCAAAAGCAGACATGTCTCTGTTTACTAAGAGGACTAATGGTTATTTCCTTGCTATTTTAGTATATGTTGATGACATGGTAGTGGTAGGTGACAACCTCTCTAAATGCAAGAAGGTAAAGGAATTTCTTCATGCCCACTTTCATCTCAAAGATTTGGAACGTCTGTAATATTTCCTTGGAATTGAAGTGGCTCATGGCTCATAAGGGATATTTACGAGCTAGAAGAAGTATACTCTAAAAATACATATGGATGTTGGACTTATAATAGCAAAACCCAGCAAGTTGACCATGCAACTACAACATAATCGTGGACTGCCTAGTAGTGAGTTTCTTTAAGACTCATTACCTTATCGAAGATTGGTTGGAAGGCTACTATATTTATCTGTCACAAGGCCAGATATAACTTATGCCATAAATGTACTCAATCAATACATGCAAGAACCAAGAATCGACCATTTCAATGCTTCCCTTCAAGTGCTGCGTTACATAAAAGCATCTCCTAGACAAGGCTTTCTATTTCCTTGAGAAAACAACCTCTAGTTGATCGGGCATTATGACGCAGATTAAGGTGCATGCCCATAAACTAGACGACATATTACAGGTTATTTTGTTGAGTCGAGCAAAATGCCAATTTCCTAGAGAGCAAAGCAGGCCTCTGTAAGCAAGTCATCTGTAGAAGCTAAATATATGTCGATGGCATTGGCCACAAGTGAACTTCTTTGGCTACGAGCTGTGTTGTGTGATCTCACAGTCTCACATTTACAACCCATGTAGTTGTTCTGTGACAATCAAGCTTCGTTACACATTGCGGTGAACCTTGTATTCCACGAGCATACCAAGCATATTTAAATAGAGTGTAATTTTATGCCCGATTGAATACAATCAAAGGAGCTGGAAACAAGCTATGTTCCTTCCAAGTTACAGCCCGCTAATGTCTTTACAAAAGCTTTTAGAACATATTTGGTCTTCACACTCATACACAAGCTCAAAGTATTATAGCTTTACACTCCAGCTTAAAGGGGGCTGTTACAAGAGTTGGTAACATGCAATACATGTTTTGCTTGTCCAAGAAGCAACTATTAAAGACTCTATGATAAGTAAGGAACTAGTAGATACGATAGCTTTTATCTTCTCTTTGTAATTATGATAATTTTTATTCCTAGCTATACTTTTTAGCACATGTAAACACTTGTTGTATAAGTTGAGTAGCTTTGCTCGTGGACATTCAATGCAATAGACTTACATAGAAACTTGATTTTTACAAATGTGTTTATTAATATTTGAAAGTAATTTAAATTGGCTTTTGAGTTGGCTTGGTGGTTTAAAAAGAAAAGAACAATAGGGGTGGGGAGCAAGTAAGGGTCATTAATTAATAAAAATTCCCTATTGTTTCTATTAAGTTACAAATACCAATAACTTATAACCTGCTTTCTTGAAACAAAACAAGATGATTAACTAGTCATTTATCAATAAAATGATGAGCGGATGATTCATGGACAAATGCATCATGCTAATGATCATGTCACTGTGAAAAGGATAAAACTTATCTTATAAAAATAAATCTCGCATAAAGAGATAAAAAGAACAAAGTTTCTCCTAGGGTTGTTGAGAATCAATGGGAGGAATTGATGGACTTCTGGTCTTCTAATGAAGGAAAGCTAATTGGTAGCAAACACTGAGTGCTAGAATAGCCTCATCGAAGCATTATTATGTTTTCATTTGACAAGTGAAATAAGTGACTATAGCCATAATTTGTTCCCTACTAGTTACCTTTAAAATAAAGCATTATTATGTTTTTATTCGTTGTACCCAGTATTTCAAATTTGAACCCACTATGATAAGTATTTTATTGTTGTGTTATTGCAGAGATGATAAGAAATTGGTAACAAAGTACAATCTCACCAAAGGTATACTCATACTAGTGGCTCAAAAATTTTTGCTCGTGTTAGCCATGATATTGTAGGTTTTTTGTTCTCTTTTCTTGTCCATTTAATTTCCTACTCCGTGTTATCTATCCAAGTAAATTAAATAAAGTGACTACATGGGCACATTCTAAAAAGTTGCAACTAGGAAGGCACTAGAACGTATTCATCTTTATAAGCTAACACATACTTAATGGTGGAAAGTTTATGAACGATGAAACTAAGCAGTTAATGTAAGTTTGTGCTTTTTTTATTGGTGAGGCTACTTGAGTCTAAGTTGTGTTTTTTGTTCTCATCTACTAATGTTGAACTTTATTTTTTTGGTTTAATAGGTTAAAGCAAAACAAAAGCTAAATGAAAAAGTAAAAAGGGAAGAAAGATTGAAAGAAGAGCTGGTGGCATAGGAAGATTCCACTTTTGTAGAATTGGCATGAATACAACACTGAAAAAATCATATTTTCATATCTAGAATTTCTATATGTACAACTTTTTTGAAATTTCTATGAATGCAAAAATTTTATTATTTAATGTCTTAAGATTCAAAATGGATTTTTTTGTAATTTATGTTGATGATAGCAATATAGTTTTTTTGTCACATGTTAAGAAACAAGTGGACAATGATATGTTGAAAGGTGAAAATTAATATTTCATCTAGCCCTTAATAGTTGCATTTTCTTCTAAAAATGCTAGAAAATTTCAATATACTAGGTATATTGCCAATGGTTTTTCATAGAAAAATCTACTAAATATATTATATTGGTGGCATTTTTTTTTTTTGGAGAAAAATGCTACTAAATGTGGTATTTTATACACATTTTTAGTTAAGAATGTCCTCAATTATAGAGTTTTTTTTTTTGTTTAGGAAATACAGGGAACACCTACAACCTTTACCAACATTTTCCTAGGATACTTTTTTTCCCTACATTTCCTAAATAGTTGGTACAGATATCGCAGCATTCTAAAATTCCAATGAAGGTCCTAAAAAATGTCACCTATGATCCCTTTTGTTGCAGTGATCCTGTTGAAGTCAAAGCTTGGTTGCTTACAAAAAGCAAATGAGACATAGATTCAACGGTGCTGAGGATACATTCTCAACTCTCTCACAAATCATCTGTATGACATCTGCAAATATTACAAAATGCCTTAGGAGGTATGGATTGCTTTAGAATCTAAGTACACACATGCCAAGATAGGTACTGATCAATTCCTAGCCCTTAAATACTTTGAGGTCAAGTTTGCTGACAATATGCCAATAATGGATCAAGTTCAAGAATTGCAAATTCTAATCTCTCAAATGATTGAATTGTAGATAAAATTTTTTTATGTTATTAAAGTTGGGGCAATCCTTTCAAAATTCCCACCAATTTGGAATGATTAGAGGTAAAAGATTCTACACTCATTAGATAGTTATTCAATAGAATAGTTTGTTACTCATTGACAAATTAAGTTTGAAAATCATGCTAAAGATGAGTCTTACTTTGATTCAAAGCTAAATCAAGTTTCTACAAGAACTTCTAATAATCCTCAGTCATCTAGAGGTTCTAAACCAAAGCGTAAGCTAAAGGCCATTGACTAGAAATTTAATAAGTCATCTCTCAAAAGAAATCAACCATGCTTCCATTGTGGAAAAAAAAGGTCATTAAATCAAAGAATGTTGGCATAGGAATGGCAAGAAGAATGGAGCCATTTCAGGCAATCTAAACAGAGTGAATGTCATTGAAGTGGTAAATAAAGAGCTTATAGCCATGGTCTCTGATAATATCGAAGTTGATATGATTACTGAATTACATATGGCTTTAGTGACCAAATCAAAAGATTGGTGGATCAATTCAAGCGCATCAATCCATCTTTGCAATAATAGAGAAATGTTCAAGTCCTAGGAAGAAATGAAGTAACCAAAAAAGTTTTTATGGGAAATCATGTATCAGGAAAGGTTCTGAGCAAAAGGAGTGTGGAATTGATGTTTAACTTCTGGACAAACATTGACACTAATAAATGTGTTCTGTGTACCAAACCTTGAGAAAATTTTGGTTTCTACCAATTTACTATGTAAGAGGGGACTTAAACTTGTGCTAGAATCTAATAAGGTTGTAATTTCTAAGGGGTGAGTGTTTGTAGGAAAAGGATTCTCCTATGATGGTATGTTTAAGCTTTCTATTAATGAAATAAATGTTATTGGTTATGTTGTTGAGTCTTCTTCTTTATGGCATGCTAGATTAGGACATTTAGGTTTTGGTGATTTGAATTTTATGTCTAAACATGGTTACATTTCATATAAAGAAGATCATGAGAAAAAATATAAAATCTGTGTCCAATCCAAAATGAGAAAGAAGCTTTTTCCCAAGGTTGAAAAAAGTTCTAAATTACTTAAATTGGTACATTCAGATATATGTAAACTAAATGGGCACTTGACTAGAAGTGGTAAAAAGGATTTCATAACCTTTATTGATGACCACTCCATACACAATTATGTGTATTTATTATGGACCAAGGATGAGGCATTTAAGGAGTTTAAAGAATACAAGATGATTATGGAGAACAAAAAACAACATAGAATCAAAGTACTTCATAGTGATAAAAGAGGAGAATATTTTCCGACTCTTTCACTACATTTTTGTGAAGAATAAGGAATAATACATCAAAGAACAACACCTTACACTCCACAACAAAATGGTATCATAGAACAAAAAAATTGGTCACTAGTAGATATTGTTAATGTCATGTTAAAAAATATTCGATTGTCATACAATCTATGGAGAGAGGCTTTACTGACAGCATGTCATTTTTATAATAGAGTTTCTCTTAAGAAATTTCATGTGTCACCTTATGAACTTTGGAATAATGGAAGGAAACCTAATCCTCTTTATTTCAAAGTCTAGGAGTGTTTAACATTTTATAAAACTCCAGATCCTTGAAAAACAAAACTAGATCCAAGAGGAATTAAAAGTATATTTGTTGATTATGCTCAAAATTTTAAAGCTTATAGGTTGCTAGATATAGATTCAAATGCTATTGTTGAATCTATACATGTTGAATTTTTTTAGCATAAGTTTATCCAAGATTCTGTTAATGATCATGGTAAAAGAACACATATTGAAATTGGTGTTGATATGGAGGTTGGTGAGAAATGAAAGTTGGACACCGGAAATAGTGAATCAAGTGCACCAAGGAAGAGCCAAAGTGATCAGCTTAATTTATGTGTTAATTTTAATACCTATTTTTGGTTTATTTTATTATAATTAAGTGATTTATTACCTTCACTTGTTAAATTTTTTATTTTATTTTGCTAGAGAGCCAAAGAAGTTAACAAGATTTTATGAAGTAAAAGGACTTAGTTGGAAGAAATTATAAAACAAGAGGTGCACTTGAAATTGGAAAAAATTCTCTCATAGTTGGCTAAAATATCTTTTTTATAATATTATATTATATTTTAAGTCAATGGTATTTTAGTTAATTGAAATCCTAAAGGCTAAGCACTACAAATAAAAAACAAAAGAAAGAGAGGGTGGCCGCAAGAAAAAAGAAGAGTTGCTGCGAGCAGGGGACAAATTGCGAAGAAAAGAGAGAGACGAATGGGACAGGGGAAGAAAAGAGCAGCAAATCGTGACTAGAAGAAGAAAAAAAGGGCTACTTGAGGTTAGTTTGTGAATTAGAAACAGAAGAAGACAAAACGGAATTGCGAACAGGGACGAAGCAAAGAGAAGAGGGAGAGGAAGGAAATTGGTTTATTTTCTTTCTTCTTCTTTATTTTCTAATTGGAACTTGGATATTATTTGGTCATGTCTTCTTCTTCTTTCCTGAGATAATTGAATTTTTTTGTTAAATCTAACATGAGAGGCTAAATTTTTATGCTAAGGTTAGGGATGTAGTCTAGTTGATTATTTTAATTAATTTATTTGGGTTGTTTTTTAGTTTATTTCTTTCGTAACAATTAATTTGTCTATGTTTAATCACCATAGATAATTTATTTTAGGAATTTAAATGAGGTATCGAAAGATGAAATTTAATCCGTGCACTAAGGAAATAGAATTACAATAATTGAGATAGAGATATACCTATTTATTGTGATTTATTAAATTAGCAACCTAAACTTAATGGGTTTAATTAATTATGTGAGAGATCGAGACATAATCATTGGTTAATCAAGCACATTGCAATTGCTCAAAAGAGAATTATAATACTATGAGTGATTGTTAACAGCTAAAAACTTACCCAAATAATTAATTGGAAGACCCTCATCTAGGTAAAACCTAAATCTTAGCTAACCCATAACTGTTTCCTTTTTAGTTCGTTAATTTTGTCATTAATTTAGTTTAATCTTAGTTTAATTTTAGTTAATTTTACTCCCTTAAAATCTGAACTTATTTCTTTTATTTTACATGAACAATTAAATATCTATTCCTCATGAGATTGATAGATTGGTATGTCCTATGGATTAAAACTTGCTATAACTGACCATGTGCACTTGCAGGATCAGCCCTACCAAATATTTGGCATCATTGTCGAAGAATGACTTTATTTGATTGTTTGTTATTTTTTCATTTTTAGTTTATTTATTTCTATTTTATTTTATTTTATTAGGTTTATTTCTTTTATCTCGATTTTGCTTGGTAGCTTTTCTTTTTATTAAGTGTTCAAATAGTTTATAAACCTTCGCAGGTCAAAAAGTTGCACGAACGCTGAACTGATTCCTTTGGACCCTGAAACTGAAAGAACTTGTTGCGCAAATAGAGCATAGAAAAGAAAAGAGCAAGCACAGGAAGAGAACACTGGTTATAACTTCAATCAGCTTGAGGGAGCTCACCCACCACCTAGAATAAATCTTAAGTCGATTCAGAGGCTAGTTATTGGAGCTTCTCCATCTTACATTAGACTAAGTGATGTAGTTTGAAACTATGAGCTGAAAACCATTTACTACAACAAGCTGCCTTCATTTCAGGGGATGAACTCAGAAGACCCGTTGTCTTTTATTTGAGAGTTCTACAATTGTGTTCAGACCTTCTTACGACAAGGCCTAGAAGAGAATAATCTGAGAATGAGATATCTTCCTTATTATTTGAAGGATAGAGCCAAGAACTGGTTGATCAATTTGTCGTAGGGATCGCTACACACATGGGAGAAGGTGTACACCAAATTTATGACCAAGTATTACTCCCTATAAAAGAAAATTGATCTCCAAAGCAAGATTTGTAGCTTTGCACAGATTGAGGGAGAGCCATTCCATGAGGCATGAGATAGGTTCAACATGCTTTTGAAACAATGTCCACATCATCAGTTTCCTTTACTACTTCAGGTTCAATTTTTATATGATGGATTAAATACTAATTGTCAGACACTTGTTGATACTGCAGTAAGTGACTATATGAGAGATAAGATTGCTGAAGAAATTTAGGATATTTATGAGATGCTAGCAACCAACTCTCAACAAAAAACTACAAGGGAAAGGAAAGTTGTAGTTCATGAATTATATTCTCATCATGACTTGGCAATGCAAGTAGTTAAGTTAACCAAGCAAATGAAGTTGATGATGAACAATGGGGGAGCATATGAAAATTCTAGTTATTATATTAAGGAGACACAAATACTGAATCAAATGAATTATGATGGAGGAGGTTTTCCAAACAGGCAGGCTAGAAATGACACATTTTCAAATACTTACAACCCTGTTTGGAGAAATCATCCTAATTTCTCTTAAAAGGATTAGAGTGCCCCAAAGCCAAATGGACCACCTGGTTTTCAACAGCAACAAAGGCCATAATTCCAATGACAATTTCAACACCAACCACCAATTGTAAAAGAAAGAACGCTATCTATCGAAGAATTAATCATGCAATATCTTGCCAATCAAGAGGCCACGATGAAAAAGATGGTTACAAAGATTGATCAAGTTATGCAATCCAACCAAGCTTTAATTCATAATTTGGAGATGCAAGTAGGTCAATTAGCTACGCAAGTAACTGAGAGAGCTCCAGGTTCACTTCTAAGTTACACTGAGAAAAATCCCAAAGAGCAAGTTCAAGCAATTACTTTAAGGAGTAGGAAAGTTCTTCAAAAAAACTAAACAAATTGATGGGCAGCATTTGAATGGAGAAAAGGAGGAAGGAAATCAATAGCAAGAGGAAGCAAAAACAAAGCCAAAACAAGGAGTTTTCTAACTCAAGCCCTTCTTATGTTAAGCCTTATGTTCCTCCTATTCCTTTTCCCCAAAGATTGAAAAAAAAATTTTAGATGAACAATTCTCTAAATTTCTTGAAGTCTTTAAAAAGTTACACATTAACATTCCTTTTACAAATGCTTTGAAGGAGATGCCTAGTAATACCAAATTCATGAAAGACATTCTCTCCATCAAAAGAAAGCTTGAGGAACATAAGACTGTAAGCTTTCTGAGAAGTGCTCAGCTGTCTTTCAACAGAAGTTGCCACAGAAATTGAAAGACCAAGGAAGTTTTATTATTCCTTGCATTATTGGAACTTTGAAATTTGATAGAGTATTATGTGATTTAGAAGCTAGCATCAATTTAATGTCTCTATCAATTTTCAAGAAATTGGGTCTTGGTGAAGTTAAAGCTACAACAATTTCATTGTAGTTAGCTAACATGTCAACAATTTATCTTTGAGGAATCATTGAGGACCTTTTAGTTAAGGTGGATAAATTTATTTTTCTAGCTGATTTTATTACGTTGGACAAGGAAATTCCTCTTATTTTAGGTAGGCCTTTTTTAGCTAGATCTAGAAATTTAATTGATGTTCAACAACGTCAAGTGATAACTAGGGTGGAAGATGAACTAGTCACTTTTAATGTATTTAAAGCCATGAAATATCCAGCTGAAATTGATTCTTGTTTTCATATTGATGTTGTTGACCAATTAGTGGATGAGAATTTTAAGATTGATCTGCCTGATGATTCTTTAGAGCTATGTCTTTATAATGCAAGAACTAAGGAATCAACTATTCAAGAAGTAAGCCTTTTTGCTGCCTATTTGGATGCTAATCCATAGTACCCTTTGTTCATAAGCCAAAAAGTAGAAGAACTTGGGAAAATCTCATCTTGGATGTTTCCTTCTATTGAAAAACCCCCTACTCTTGTTTTGAAACCCTTGCCTTCTCATTTGAAGTATGCATTTTTAAAAGGTAAAGAGAGCTTACCTGTAACAATTTCTTCATTTTGGATGGATTTACAAGAAGAAAAGCTTCTGAAAGTGCTAAGGGAACATAAGGTGGCTCTAGGGTGGACCATTGTAGATATAAAAGGTATAAGTCCATATATTTCATGCATAGAATTCTGATGGAGGAGACCTATAAGCCTACAATGCATATACAAAGGCATCTAAATCCCAAAATGAAGGAAATGGTAAGAGTTGAGATGTTAAAACTCTTGGATACAGATATTATTTATCTTATATCTGACAGCTCATGGGTTAGTCCAGTACAAATGGTACCTTAAAATGAAGGTATGATTGTGGTAAAAAATAAGAATAATGAACTTAGGACCAAACCCTATAGTACCGATTTCCGGGTATAATAAAATTATTTTAACATAACTGACTTAAGATCTTAGGATCTCTCGCAGCCATAACAGGTATTCAATCGACTTATGTGAAATGGATTTCTGACTCCTAGAAAATATGTTGCTACAGCTTGGTAGCTCTGCTGGGGACAAGTCTAGCCATAAGAGGGATTTGTTTTCCTCTTTTTCTCTTTTTTTGTTCATTTCTTAACAAATTGAGTTGATGTGTTGTGTTTTTTTATGTTCTAACTCGCACACGGTTCAACATGCATAGTAGTAAATAGTATTACTCGAGTGTGATAATAGTCACCCCATGGGACCTTGAAAGCTATAACTTGAATTAATCCCTCCTCACGTAACCCTTGTGGGTGAGGAATTGGGTCTTGTCAAGTTCGATAGGACTTAGTGAAAGGGATTCGGGAACCAACCCATAATCCAATTTTTAAAAAAACCACCCATGAAGATTGTGACCATAAACCTATCCACTAGGATTTCTATAACAAGACATACATTGTTTAGTTAAATTGCTTCATTGTTCTCCTTACTTGTTCTTTGTTATGTTACCAACGTAACTAACTTTTGTCATTTGACCATTTTTGTTGCCTTGTCTGTGTACTTTTTCTCTTTATAACTCTGATTTTTCTTCTCATAGTAGTTCGTATGTTATTTGTACATATCATTTCTATTCTAACATGTTACTAACTTTATTCATTTCTTGTCCTTTTGATTTTTCAAGCATACTTTTTTCTTCTTCATACATTAAAATCACTCATCAAACTATACTAACTTTTGTTTTTCTTATGTCAAGAAGAAGTTTTGAAGTTCCACGATAGTGGACAATCAAGCTCACTCATTGCTTGCGTGCATTACATCAATCATGTGAATAAAAAGTCTAACATAATGAATTTCACTTTAAAGAAGGTAAAAGATTAGTACTCAATACTGATATCCAACACAGCTTTAAACAAGACTAGTGGCAGAGAAATTGGAAGGACGTCTCACTGATATAGAGTGAAAAATACAGAGCATGGTGGAACAAATAAAGCAATTAATGGAATTGATCAAAGCGAAAGCCGTGCAAACCCATATAAGAGACCTGCAAGATCCGATCTACCCTCCTAGATTCACTCAACAATGGGTCTCTATTCTAGAGAAGCGTTTTTAAAACTTATGCCTATCTAATGAGGTTCATTTAAGGCACAATCCATTTTATGAAGAAAAGAAGCCACTACTTAAAGAAGAAAAGGATGCTCAAAAGTTCGAGACCATAGAAAAAAGACTTTAGAGTCATTAAAGGTGGCACTTTATTCGAATCCTTGCCAATTGATGATCTTTGCTTGGTGCTAGATGTTGTGATTCCTTTGGACTTCAAGATACCAAAGTTTGTGAAATATGATGGGACAAGTTACTTCATCACTCACATAACACTTTTTCTAAGAAAGATACAACAGCTTACAACGGATGAAAAGTGTGGATGGTTCTTTTCCAAGAAAGTCTCACAAAATCTATGTTATAGCGGTATCTTGGTCAAGATCAGAGAAACATCAAAACGTGGAATGACCTCGATCAAGCTTTCATCAACAAATACAAGCATGTTATGGACTTGGCTCCTGATTGCCAGACTCTTCAGAATATGGAGAAGAGGAAACAATAGACCTTTATGGAGTATGCTAAAAAATGGAGAGATTTGGTAGCACAAGTTAAGCCACCTATGATAGAAAGAAAAATGATCACTCTGTTTATCCAAACATTGAAATGACCATTTTATGAAAAGCTGGTTGGGAACACTCTGAGTAGCATTTCAGATATGGTATTGTCCGGCAAAAGGATCGAATTTGGAATCAAAATAGGAAAGCTGATCGATCCTTCAATTGGGGAAATTTCACAAAGAAAGAGACAGGACTGTCCACAATGCCACCTTTGAAACTTATGCTCCAACACCATTTAAGATGCATGGGAAAGGGTACCCTAATAATGTGATAGACTCAAGGTTATTTCCTTACTCCACTTCTTCATTGATTCGAGATCACAACTTTAAGAAGCACCATCAAATAAGAAAGAAGAATTTGTTCCTATCCCCATTTCATACACTGAGTTGTATCCCAAGCTTATTAAAGGTCAATTGATACAACCTATGCTGACAAAGAAAATTCAACATTTTCATCCAAGGTGGTATGATGTCAGCACCATTTGTGAATATCATGGCGAAGTGGCTAATCATTCACTCGAAAATTATTTTTCTCTCAAGAGGAATGTGCAATAGCTATTTGAGGCAAAGTTGTTGGATTTCACTAACATACCCTAAGAAAGAGCATCAACTTAGAAGACTATTTCAAGTTAGGTCAACCTTTACGTCTAGGTACATTTTTTAATAATTGGAATGCCATGAAGTGACTTGTATCTTTGAAAGCTTGCCAAAGTAACTTATAGTAAAAACCTTCTAGATTTAGTCTAGAATCCAAGATGTAGTCTTTGTTAAATGAATATTAGTTATTCTTTTCTTTTTCAATAAGGAGATGTAACATGTGCATTTTACCGTCTTTCAATAAAAATCCATTTTATTGCCATTTCACCATTGTTTCCATCATACCATCCATTTCACCCTTCTTGCCATTGCACTTTTTTTCGTAAATAAACACAAATGTGACAATGCTACTCATGGGTGGAGATCAAAGTTAAGGGAGACTTAATGGTGGCAATCTTGAAAATACTGGCAAATCTAATAAGAAGGATCTTAAATGTTGCACCTTAACTCTTATCACACAAAAATAAAAGGAAGTTCACAGTGGTTATCAGCATCATTGCAAGAAGTCCCTGGTTAGCCTCTGGAGAAGGTAGCCCTCCTATTAAATGACTTCAGTAGCACCCCAATTCTGATGAATGCTTAACACAAGAAAAGACTCTCAGTTTTCCATAACACAAATCCCAAAAAGGAAAAAACTTCATCCTTTTTATCAAAAGGCAACAAAGGAAATTCAAAAGAAAGAAAAGACTGAGAACAGCATGAGGAGCTAATGTAACTTGAGTCGTCTTACTTGAGGAGTGCTATCTAGCACGTCACAATCATAGCTCACAAAAAAAAATGAAAAAGATAAGGGCTCGCTAGGTTGCTACTCTCCAACATAATCTAGGCAAAAGTTAGAGCAAAAGGAAGGAAAAGAAATGAAAAAAAAAGAAAAAGAAAAAGAAAAAATGACCTATGGATTCTAAACTGAAAACCTGCAAAGGCTATTTAGAAAATAAAGGCAACTATCGAAGCAATATCACATACAGATTGCGAGAGTTAGGAAGGCAATAGAGAAGGTTTAACTTTTTGGAAAAAGTGGCAAGTTAAGGTTGTCACTATTGAGTTTTTCAAGGTGATTAGATCTGCTCACGAGTAGAATTAAAAAACCCTTCTTTCACACCATTCGAACTTAATTTTCCTTAACCTAACATTTATCTCTTGATATCATTCTCATTTATTTAAAATGCTATCATTTTGAAACCTATTCATACATGTTTGGCTTGCACATTTTATATCTTTGAGTTGAGAAGGGGAAGAATAACATAACATTTCGATCAAATACAAAGACCATAAATATTTTGTCAAGCTCTACAATTTTATGATAGTTTCTTTGGGGAAATATGATTATTTTTCAATGTGTCTAGACACAATGGGGAACTAGCTTGAGTATCTTTTCGAGGAAATGTGATTTCATGGGGCATAGTTGACCAACTATCATCCGCTTGAAGAAAGGTGGTGTCATAATCAACGAGAGGTGTCTTTGAGCAATCAATTCAAGATACACTTTAACCTTTGGCAGACAATTCATGTAATATGGCTAGGAAAGAGCAAAGGAGATGTACTTCTGAATGAAGAATTTCAAGAAAGAGAATTCATCATAGCAAAGTAACTTAAGTCAAGATAGAATATACTCCCCACTCAATCATTATAGTTTTCATAAAATCTATATATTTCACTTATTGAGGTTCTCACTTTTTGAGCCATTCATCATGAGCAACATGACCATCATGCATAATGCATATTCTTTTTTAAACAATTTTAAAGACAGGTCTCATAAAGGTAGATTTAAGAAATATATACAAGGATCTACAAGAAAGAAACTCTTAAGAGGCATGGGTTAAAGGCATCAAGGTTTACAACAGAGCTTAGTTATTAGGAAACGGTTCTATTTTCAAGGGTGACAATCATTTAAGGTGGGTTCCATTAATGTAGGAACAAGGGAAACTAACATCAAAGTTCAACCAAAAATTTGAAGATCAAAATCGAGGTAAGTATTCAGTGTGAAGGAAATCATGGATTATTGTCATGCTTGGGGACAAATTTGAGAACTTGACATGCATAAGTTATCATATCATCATCTTAAAGCATTTTTAAGAAATTGTTTCCTTTAGGCATTTTTTCCCAAAGATCATTTCAAGACATTTTTCAAGCTACTTCTAAGATATCTCAAGACACTTTCAACTCTCAAGGTTTCTTGTAGAACAAGCTTTATCTAATAAATTTACTCATTTTATGAAATTTCTCACTTTTAAGATTCACTTATTTCATGTAATCTTTGGCTTTTTTAAATTCACACATTTTATGGAATTTCTCACTTTTAATATTCACTTATTTTATAAAATTTTTAGTTTTTTTAAATTCACTCATTTTGTAGAATTTTTCACTTTTAAGATTCATTCATTTTGTGGAATCTTCAGCTTTTGAAATTCACTCATTTTGTAAAATTTTTTACTTTTAAGATTTACTCATTTTGTGAAATCTTTGACTTTTTGAAATTCACTTATTTGTGGAATTTCTCACTTTTAAGATCCATTCATTTCGTGGAACCTTCAGCCTTTTTTTAGATTCACTAATTTTGTGGAATTTCTTACTTTCAAAATTCATTCATTTTATGGAATCTTCAACTTTTTGAAATTCACTTATTTTGTGGGGTTTTTTACTTTCAAGATCCATTTATTTTGTGGAATCTTCAACTTTTTTAGATTCACTCATTTTGTGAAATCTTCAGTTCTCTTAAGACACTTATTTCGTGGAATCTTTGACTTTGTTGAAATTCACTCATGCCATCGGATTTCAAGTTTCGAATTTACCCATTTTGGAAATTCACACTTTTGATAGAATTATTCTAAGTTCAGATGATTTCTTGGAAATTTTTACTTAATATAACAAAGAGGGTTCCTTTGTCTTAATTTATAGCTTAACCAAGGTTCTAAAGAGAATTTAATTCTCCTCCTCATAATTTAAGTCAAACTGAGGTTTTAAGTGAGAAAGTTTTATCTACCTCATCACATATAAAACAAGGCTCATCCAAGTTTTCAAAAGAAAAGGTAATCTTGTTTCTCATAATATAGGTTAAATCAGATGTGATAAAGAGTCATGGTCCTTTACCTCAAATGAATTTTAGAGGTAGTAAAAAGATAAGGTTCTCTACGTCAAAGGTCATCAAAGGTGATAAAGAGTCAGGGTGCTATACCTCAAGGGATTTTAGATGTGGTAAAGAGTTAAGGTGCTCTACCTCAAAAGAAATAAAAGGTGATAAAGAGAGGGTTCTCTACCTCTTAAATCATGATAAGAGAGAGTTCTCTACCAAAGGTAAAAGGAATGAGAGAAGAGTTTCTCTCTTGCATAGAAAGGTTTCTATGGAGAAAAAGAGGTAAAGAAGGTTCCATATGTCCTTAAGAAAAGAGGAAAGAGTTTTTTTCTTAGGTTTGAAAGCAATAGGAAGGTTCTTATTGCAAAGGACTAGGAAAGTTCCTAGGTCTAGTAAACAAGGAAAAAAGAGTTTTTCTCCTTAGATTCTTGGACGATAAGAAAGTTCTTATCGTCGAAGTAATAAGGAAGATTTCTTAGTCTCACAATTCTTCTTAGGACTTTTTTAACAATGGGAAGGTTTCCACCGCAAAAAAAAAAGCAAGGAGAGTTCTTTAGCCTGTTAGGATAGGAGGAAAGAGTTTTTCTCTTAGGATTCTTAAACAATAAGAAGGTTTCTATCATATAGCTAACAAAGAAGGTTCCTTAACCTCAAACTAGAGAAAAAGGTTTTTTTCCTCAGGATTTTTCATAATGAGAAGGTTCTCGATGTCCAATAAAATGTCGGACAAAGTTTGGTAACGGCTTTGCATGTATCATGTTCCATAAGACATGCAAAGAGAGGCAGCTATTGACACTTGATTTTTTTTTTTAACATTCATTTTTCTTAGTTCTATGTTTCGAAAAGTTCGTTTAGAGGCATTTTATTCTATAGGGGCAATTTGGTCTTTTTCTTGTGCTATTAATTTTCAGAGTTTAAAATATTCATCTAGGGTAGAAATAGGATTTAATTTAGTTTAACTACTAATATGCAGTCCTAAAGGTCTTATAGGGTAAATTTAGGCAAAAGGAGAAAGTTTTGGTGAAAGCTGAGGGTTTTAGAAGATTCTACACAAAATTAGAAAATTTGGGACAAATCTGTCAAATTTAGAGAGTTTGAGCCAAAACTGGAAAAAATATGAAACTTTGGGTGAATTTTGGTTTTTTTGCAAAGCTTTGGGTACTATTTGACAAATCTTAGAAGTTTTGGGTTGGATTGCAATTTCACATAAATTCAGGGGCAAGATCAACAGTTTGAGATTTTTTATGGACTTAAACTAGTATATACACCGGATTGCATCCTAGTTGATTTAAACCTCTAAAAACGAGATTTTTTATAAGATTTCATCTCAAATTTGGTTTTTAACCTCTGTCATGACACTGGCACTATGAATAGAGGTCATTTATTTAAGAGAAAACAGAAGAAATTGGTTAACCCTAAGCTCCTAGCAAAAAAGGTGAAACTGCAGCCTAAATACCCTCTTTTTTCGCAACCCCTACCTGAAACCCTAAATTTTCCTCCCAAGCCGTCGCCACCCCTGGGGCATCGTTCAGCCGTCCCTCCGTCGCATCCAGCCTCCATCCGTCACTGCCAGCGTTCCTAACCGGTTACCGTCGCTTCGGCCCTCACTGCACAGTCGCCCCCG